>JASGXE010006855.1:0-24328 GCA_030068105.1 Sinentomon sp. SZTP_YWyxl | reverse complement strand
CCTTCTTGGGTGAACAGTGCGAGGGACAGTAAACCAATTTGATTTGGTTCCCGTGGCTCGAGGTCTGCAACATTAAGTTGCATGTAGAGGGAAAGTAAACCAATCCTAGTTGGTTTACTTACCCTCTACATACCACTTTTTCGGTCTCCGATTTCGTTTTTCGCGTTTCCTGAAAACTGTAAAAAAGTCAGTTGGTTTAGTTTCCCTCTAGCTTGCCCAGCTCATCGGTTTTCAATTAGCAATCGATTTTTCTCGTCGTTGCGGCATTCCCTGCACATTTTCACGCATTTTTAGAGCTTCAATTTTGGTTCTCTGCGGTTCTCAACTTACTTGCAAAAGCTACACTATTTTCAAATTTCTTTGATCTTTTCGCCAACTTGCGTCGGGCTTGTTATTTATATATTTGGAGAGAAAATTCACCAATCGCGACAGTTCTGTTGGCTTTCCGTCATATGGTCACTTTGGGCGCTGGACGCAAGTGAAATATGCATTTGATTATGCTTTGCAAAACAGCTGCAGGCCGTAACCATCGGAATGCAGAGGGGCATATTCAAAATGAAAACTTGACGGATCCAAAATTACCCACTGTTTTGCCGCTTCGTCTTAGTAATTTTGGTAACATCATTGTGGAAGCGAAAATGTAGACACGCGGAAGACAGTTTCAAAAAAGCAAAGGTTGTCTTCAATCAGACTTTTTTTAAGTTTTTGACAACGCAATATTTAGTTTGAGGCACACCCAAGTCGACCTGCCTA
Organism: Sinentomon sp. SZTP_YWyxl; assembly: GCA_030068105.1. Classification (NCBI taxonomy): domain Eukaryota; kingdom Metazoa; phylum Arthropoda; class Protura; order Sinentomata; family Sinentomidae; genus Sinentomon; species Sinentomon sp. SZTP_YWyxl. Next base: position 23,575 of record JASGXE010006855.1, on the reverse strand, counting down.
TTCCTTAATAGACGAGACGAAATAACCCGCGGTAATTACCATATTCCTATAAAAAAGCGTCTACAGAGTGAAGTTTGGAGATATTTCGTAAAGAATTACCAACTTTTAACTATACGATTACGTATTTGATGGTTGGCAAACCACAAAGCGCCATCGATAATGATGGTAAAAAAATAAACAAAGGCAAACAAAGGCAAAGCGAAGGCAAATTCTGATCTTTACTTTATAAAACGGAATTAGAAGAAATGTCCGTGTATAATCCGAGGTCTTGCTCACAAAAGACTTGTTCTGCCAATAATGGAATATGCATCCCCTGCATGGGATCCATTTCTCTCAACAAATATATAGCCACATTCGAGGCAGTCCAGTACCGTGGTGCTAGGTTTGTTATGGGCGATTACGGGCGTACGAGTAGTGTCACTCAAATGATGATCTCTCTTTGGCAGGTCATCCTTTGGCAGGTCATCCTTGTAGCAAACCGCAGAAAAGAGGCCAGGTTGCTTGCACTATTTTTGACAGTATCTGATCTTGGCGGATGGGGTGAGCTTTTGGACCATGTAAAGCAGCCAAATTTTTATTCTCGTCGAGGCAATCAGTATTCATAAAATCGGGTCACTTAATTTTCAAAAGGACGTTGGGATGTTTTCCTTTTTGTCGAGAACCATAGCTAAGTGGAATCAGTTGCAGGCGTCCACATTCAATCTCCCTTCAAGTGTAACCTACTCTCCAGCACCATCTATTATAAGTAGTTAATTTTTCTTGATCCAATCACTGGTTTTATTCTTTATTTTTCATGGTTTTTGTTGCTAAATGAGTGTGCATATGTGTTTCTGTCATATTTTTGCCTCTATTTTAATTGCATTTATTTGATAAGGGGGCAACCTCGAAAATAAACGACTCATTCAAACAAATAAAAAAACGAACACGTGGAAGGGCCATGCTGAGAAAGTGGTTTTTGGCAGAGCTTTCCCAAGGATAATCCTTTCACAAGAGTTAAAAGCAGCAATGCAAGAACATCAGGCAGTTGATGTCGGGAGTTCGGCCACTGTCCAGAAATCCTATATTTTTGGGGAAGATTAAAACTGATCCGGTTTGCAGCTTTTGCCTCTCAAGTGAAAATTCGTTGCATTCATGCAAGGCTCTATACACTCTTATCAAAAGTCTTCGAACATATTGGAGTTCATTATTAACTCGGGCGCCATTTAGAATCAATGACAGCATGCGCCGCAAAACATCATAACACTTGTGTGAGGCGTGAAGTTGCACCACGGCCTGTTGAAATTAGATGGCCCCTGTGTTAACCAATACTTTAAAATGTCGCCTATGTTCGAGGACTTTTGATAAGCTCCGTATACCTTTTCGAGTGTGTTCCAAAACGTGATGCATCACTCGAATCGGAAAGGACGACAGGAGGGAAAATCGCTTCTCAGTAGCTCTCAGGTCCAAAAAACCGCTCCCCCATGAATCGCTCCCCCATGAATACCCCAAAAGGGTCCATTTTGGGGGGTTTTGGGGGGGCATAACTCAGTAATGGGGGGTCGGATCAATGTTTTCCACTGATTATCTTCGATTTGTATGGTCCTGAGAATCTATTGTGAAATTTCGGTTGTTGATTTACGGGACAACCTGTATAGATACGTTTTCGAATTTTGCCGTCTTTGTTTTTTCCAGGAGATGTTCGCCGCCTTCGCCTTTCCGATGCCGGCTTTCAAAAGGTTACCTCCCTCCTTCAGAGAGATCCCGACTTCACCTTCCTTGCATCCTTCAGGCAGGAAAAGAACAATGTCGGCACCCTGTTCTCAGTTGTTTGCGGCATGTCAAGGTTCGTCTGAAATTAATATGACGTATGAGTGTGTACCTGAGTGCGTGCAAAGAAGGTTTGAATATACTCAGAGCACTTCACGGGAAAAGGTCAAAATGAGTTGAATTGATAAAAATTTTAAAAGGCGACGGATGTAAAGCAGCTCAAAAACACAAAATTGAACATTAAAATTTTGCAAAACCCAAGAAAGTTCAAAGCAGACCAACTTATATTGAGCTCGTCCAATGTTACCATCATGCAACATTCTTGACAAAGATGGTGTGGACCATGTTCTCCGAAGAGAGTTTCAGTTTGCATAACATTTTTGGGAAGAAAGAACCGAATAAATGTTTGAGTTGCAAAAGTGCCTGGTTTGTTGGTCAGTTGGTATTTCGTTCTTAAACATCCGGATACCGGAAATTGGCGGTGTTTTTCGAGTGCCAAATAGGTGTAGGTACTAAAGATTTTTAACGAATAGGCTTGAGAAAGAAATCTAAATTCTGGACTCGATTCCCTTTTTGACAAGTCTGAGATGACGAATGCGTTGCAAAATCTGGAGTCCGCCAAATTTGAGTCTGTGCACTGATTTTCACCGCTTTCGAAACCTTGGTCTTTTCGATGCGATATCGATATCTTGTCATTCAATCCCATTTTCTGGCACTCCGTCATCAGGCTTTTCCCTTGCTTATTTGTTCACAGGTTCCTAGAAATTCAGCTGAGTTCCCGAAAAGGTGAGATCCGTTTTCACTACAACAGCGACGGACGAACCTACGTCGAATCGTTCCCATATCACCAGGCTGAAAACCGTTGGCGAAGGATTGGAATGGTTGTGTCAGGAAATCAGGTTGACCTTATCGTAAATTGTCACCGGGTATCTTCCAGGGTGATAAAGACAATACATTTAAACTTCAATAGCTCGGCGAATTTCTCGATTTGGTTGGGGCAACGGAATTCTGGCCATTCTCTTTTCAAGGTAAGAGCTCATCGATTTTTACGGTTATTCTGTTTTATCTCGATATTTCTCTATTTGTAACAAGTGTTAGTTAGGCCTTTCTCGGAACCCTGGCAATTTTTCAAGGATTCCATACCAAAATTATTCGAGCACTGGAGTTCATTGTGAACTTAGGCACTAAATAAAGAATCGGTGACAATGTGCGCCTCAAAACATATTGCACTCGTGGACCCTGTAATAGCCGGACCATATGTCCTGAAGGACTATTGGTCAACTCGATCTGTGACTCGATGATATTGATATCTTTACTTTGAAACTGGGCGAAAAAAAATGTCACGCCCTCCAGTCCTATATATAGGCTTGATTCTTTAAAGAGGGCTAATCGAGTAAGTTTTGGTTCGCAATTTGGACATGTCAAGTTTTTATTGAGGTTGCCAGCACAAATGTAAAAATAATCCTTGGCTATGCCGCGTTCTAAAAGTTAAAGCAATTAAGTATACCTACTTAAAAAAATGTAGGTACCTGTCGTACTCACATTTTTATGCGATTATGAAAATGGGGTTGAGCATGTCACATTCAAAACATTCAGCAGGATAAAACCATTTTCAGGAAATCGAAAAAATGACCAGCACAAAAATCTCCGTCAGATTTGGAGCGTGCATGGCCCATCCATGGAAAACATTTGGTATCTACTTGCATGTTGTTGAAAATTATACCTACTGCATGTGCCAAATGAGGACTGAATGGCAGATTCGGTGCCCACCGTTGCTTGCTTGGAGTTGGTCGAGTTATACGAAAACCCTGAATAAATTAAGAATGTAGTTCCGCCAAACCAAGATTGAAATTGCAGAAATTGCATCAAGTTTCCTCTTATTCGGGCGAAATTCAGGCGGGGTGCACGGCCAACCTGATGTCATGTGAGAAAGCTCACATGACATTAGATTGGCCGTGCGGCGTGCACCCCACCCGAATTTCCCCCGAATAAGAGGAATCTTGATGCAATTTCTAATTTGTACAATTTCAATCTTGGTTTGGCGGAACTATACAAACAACGCAGGTAACACTTAGCACACACTGCGAAAAAGTCGCACATCTTTTTATGTCTTTCTGATTTCTGCGAAGGATTCGTCCTCGTCCTTTGTCAGACTGAACTTCTGCTTCAGAAAACGTCCCACATAGTGAAGGGGGTCAAATTCTGTCCTATTATAGGGGCAGCAGAGATATGTTTTATCCATCAACAGCCACATTTTATACCAATCCTTGATGTTCTTATCCAAGGTAATAAACATGGGTCAGGGCGAGGACACGATGTTGAAAGCGGGCTATAGCAGAAAAGAATGGAGAGAAGAAAAATTGCCTATTGCAGGCGATGACATTTATTTTATTTCTGCCCCGAATTCGACAACGACAAAATGAACTCTCCAAAGGCAAATAAACACTAAACGGACTGTGGCCACTGGCCACCAGCAACGGCCTTTTCAGTAATTTTGTCGAGAATCGCCCTAAAAGCTGACCTAAATTCCTGTTAATCGGCCTTATAAACGTCAACCTTCTCTGATAAAAGGCCTGCATATTGCATGAAAATGCAATGGCCAATTCGCGACTGATTAGGCCTTTGTATGTTCAGGCAAATTTCTGTTGGCTGGCAGGAAATTCGAAGTATTTAGGCTGTAGACTGTGTCGGCAAAGGGCCATGAAGTTCGAATCCGCATGGCTTTTGGGATCTCATTATCTTGCTTATTCTTATATTCGCTGCCCCTAATTCAAAGGAATCTATGAACAGAGGCCGATGTTGGCCTGTGCAATGGGTGACCTCGCCTCTCCAAGGAGAACGTTTTCATTTGCTGACAGTGTTGAATTTTGTCGTTTTTTTACGAACAGGGGAGGTTCTAAGCGCTTAGAGTCTGAACTATTTTAACGAAGTCCAGGAATGCGTTTACCGTCCTTGCTTTTGTCGGATTGGAATGAAAAAGACATAAATTCCTCTTCTTAGAACTCTTTTTGGAAAAATTTCCCAATCTGACAAATGTTTCCAAAAACAGTTCTATCCCAAGCCAAAACCACCCACTATAGCGGGAAACTACCGACGATTGTTTTGTTTGAATTTTTGAGAATCCAATACCTTTACTCCTTGCTCACTTAATAGTTTGGAGGTCAACTATTGTAAACTATTGGCCAGTTTTCAGGTTAAAAGCTAGTCCTATGGATTCCAGCTTGTTCTGATGCTCTGTGTTGAATAATTATTTACGCACCCGGAAATGACAGGTCTGCGAGCTCGCATTTTTTCTTTTTATCGAAATCAAAGCCAACAGTCAAAGAAAACCGGGTCGATTTGGATTATTCGACCATTTGAATGACGCCCGGTGGAGCATTGCAGTGAAATTAATATTCGTCCCTTATTTCGCTTGAAGGCAATAAACAAGAAGTTTAGTTTAAGAGTTGTTTTTGCAAGGCCTGAGCTCACAACATGAAAAGGAAATTGCGAAATCATCAGTGGATCCTTGCGAGGGCAATTTCTTCATGATCAGACAGCGCCATTCCAACTACACTCCTTACCAAACGTTTTCGAACACAGGAGCTCGGTTTCAACTCAGGGACCATTAGAAAGCAGCATGATTCTCATGCATGCTGAAAAACATCATGACAGCCGTATGAGGTGAGAAGATGCATTAAGCTCTGTTGACATAAGCTGCGACCCCTGTATAAGCTTGGCCTTCAAAATTTCTCCCATGTTCGAAGACATTTGATGGACTCATATAGGTATACTTGCCGTATTTTACCGTTGCGAACGGTTTACAGAACTGTCAGGAATTATCAGACAGCTTTTGTTCAAAACGGATCTGGCTAGAAAGTTAATTTCAAATTTCGACCCTTTAAAAGGAGAATGCAAAGGAAAGGATATTATTTAAAAGTATAGTTTTCCATAGCAGCAGGTTTTTTATCGTTAGGACAGAAATTCAATCCAAAATCAAGCACGATTGGATGGACGAGCGAGATGGAGGGCCAATGCCCAAGAGTTAAACTCAGTTGGCACGTAAATGACCAATCAGATTCATTAAAATACCTGTTCTGCAAGATGCAGTGACACACCTTTTTTCGTGTCAAGCGTGTTGTTTTCTATCGGCTGTATTCCCCTTTGCAACTCACCCTCAGGTGTAACTCAATGGCCAATTCAATGGAAAGATAATTTATGTTGCGAAAATGTCATTTCTACGCACGACACTTATTACTTTTCCGTTCTTGCGAAAGATGCACAAACCTGTCTGTTGAATTGTCTGACTTCACTCAAATATTGACGTTTTGATTTGATTTGAGATATCTGAGAGAATCCACGGAAACGCGCTTTCATGGCATTTGCAATTGATGTTCTCAAGCAAGAATGATCGAGATTAAAGAAGAGATCTCTTTCTGAGAAACATGGGCGCTTGTGTTCAAAGACGAACATGGGAACCATTTCACTTTTTCCCTGCCCAATCAATGTTGCACTTACCTTTAAATCTAGTCGTACTCCATTTTCGGGGATCACATGTGATCTCCGAAAATGCACGTGTTTTCCCGTAGTTTTCCCCATTCAAGTGTACTTGAATGGGGAAAACTACGGGAAAACACGTGCAGAGGCCTGTGTGATTGGATATTTACTTCAATCGTCACTTTTACTTATTCTTTGGATAGGTATTTGCATTTTCTGTTCTTTTTTAGGGCTCTCTTCAAAATGTTCGTCTAGTCAGTGGGCCATTTGGATTTCAGTCCCAATGTCCTGAGACGGATGCCTCCTGTCCCACCTGCGGTCAATTTCAAACAATTCAGGATTCTGTGAGGAAACTTCAGGATCAATTAAATGTGATGTCTCACCGGGTTAGTTATACCTGTTGAATTCTGCAAGTTTGGACCAATATCGAAATATCGATGCACTGATCCGGATTCAGAGGTGAAATGGCTTCCATATGGGCCCTCTCCCTCCATCCCGATGAAATCAGGATTTTTAAAGCCCCAATATTTTTTTTTCATTGTTTATTCCTGCCATGAGAAGTGCAGAGCCAAGATCAATAAATTTTGATCAATAAATTTGTATTTTAATCAATAAAATTTTTTAATTTGAAATTTATAAAAATTAACAAAAATTAATAAAAATTAATAAAAAATGAAATTGAAAAAAAAAATAAATTAATTTAATTCTACTAAAATTTTAATCAATAAAATCAATAAATTTGTCAGCATTCAGATCTGCAGACGGGTGTGCCATATTATACGTTTCGCATCGGGACATTTTTCGAAGGATAACGAGAAGGGGCGGATCTGAAACTCAAGAAATTTTGAAATTTGAGGTTCATTTTGGTATGCGATATTCGTGTCCTTGATCCAAATTTACCACTATAGGGCGACGAAAAAGCATATTACATCAGCAGGCATGCGATCCCCAAGTTACTTTCTCGACAGATAGTGTGCAGCTGGTCACGAAGAAATTGAGCCCTAATTGTGTTTCACTACGGGAGTCCGTGCATCCAAGTACATCCGAATGCAATCACACGCAATTTTCTGCTTCTTATAACAAATATTTATCGTGCGTTTTACAGCCCCAAACGCACCTTAGGTATCCTTTATCCGAGACAATTGCTCAGCCAATTCTCGGACAGTTTGGATGTTTGGACTTGTTGGCCTCTTGTACGAGTAGAGGGCGCAATCCCTAGTATGACTTTATTCACGTTAGCAAGGGTTAAAAAAAACATGCGGAGAAATGTAAAGACTCCTTCTGTAGCCTCTTGTCCGGAAAGAGGTTGTTGTGAATGACCTTCTCATCGGCATGCGCAACTCGAGTGAAATGCAGCCGTGAAATTTGTATTCACGGTTTTACATGCAGCACATACCAATAGGGCTTAATTTCACGGCTGCCATCACATAAAAAAGATGCACTTAATCTTTTTTTTGTAGGCTCATGCATTATGGCAGAGAAAAAATGACGTGTGTTTGCAGCTTTTTTCCGCCAAGGGCAGAAAATTTCAATTTTCGTGTCCTGCGATTTTGTTCAAAAATTCACGAAAAGTTGCGCCCAACGTTTTTCGTGCACATGCAACACAGCTTTTGTTTCCGTGTGGGGCGGGAAATTTCATTTTGAGTGTCCTGCGATTTTGCAAAAAAATTTATAAAAAACGTTGCGCCTGCCTTTTTCGTGCATTGCAGCATGCGAGAGCAAACGTGATGTGTCGTGCAGCTTTTGTTTCCGTCAGGGGCGATAAATTTCATTTCGTGTCTTGTGATTTTACACAAAAATTCAGAAAACAAAAGCTGCGCCAAACTTTTTTCGTGCATATGCAATATGCGGGAAAAAAAACTGATGCGTAGTTCAGCTTTTGATTCCCTCAGGGGCGCTAAATTCCATTTTCCTTGTCCAGCGATTTCGCAAAAAAGTCATGAAAAAGTTGCGCCATAGTTTTTTTCGTGAATATACAACACGCGAGAGAAAAAGTTGATTTGCAGCGCACCTTTGTTTTCATCAGGTGCCGCAAATATCATTTTTCCTGTCCTGCGATTTTGCACAAAAATGCCGCAAATATCATTTTCTGTCCTGCGAGTTTTCACAAAAATTCACCAAAAAGTTGCGCCTAACTTTTTCCGTGCATATGCAATATGCGAGAGTAAAATTGATGCGTATTGCAGCTTTTGATTCCGTCAGGGGCTGTATATTCCATTTTCCTTGGGCAGTAAATTTATTTTCCTTGTCCATCGATTTCGCAAAAATTACATGAAAAAGTTGCGCCATACTTTTTTTTCGTGAAGAAACAACATGCGAGAGAAAAAGTTTATTTGCAGCGCACCTTTGTTTTCATCAGGTGCCGCAAATATCATTTTTCTTGTCCTGCGATTTTGCACAAAAATTCACGAAAAAGTTGCGCCTAACTTTTTCCGTGCATATGCAATATGCGAGAGTAAAATTGATGCGTATTGCAGCTTTTGATTCCGTCAGGGGCTGTATATTCCATTTTCCTTGGGCAGGAAATTTATTTTCCTTGTCCATCGATTTCGCAAAAATTACATGAAAAAGTTGCGCCATACTTTTTTTTCGTGAAGAAACAACATGCGAGAGAAAAAGTTTATTTGCAGCGCACCTTTGTTTTCATCAGGTGCCGCAAATATCATTTTTCTTGTCCTGCGATTTTGCACAAAAATTCACGAAAAAGTTGCGCCTAACTTTTTCCGTGCATATGCAATATGCGAGAGTAAAATTGATGCGTATTGCAGCTTTTGGTTCCGTCAGGGGCTGTATATTCCATTTTCCTTGGGCAGTAAATTTATTTTCCTTGTCCATCGATTTCGCAAAAAATCCATGAAAAAGTTGCGCCAAACTTTTTTCGTGAATATGCAACATGCGAGAGAAAAAGTTGATTTGCAGCGCACCTTTGTTTTCATCAGGTGCCGCAAATATAATTTTTCTTGTCCTGCGATTTTGCACAAAAATTCACGAAAAAGTTGCGCCTAACTTTTTCCGTGCATATGCAATATGCGAGAGTAAAATTGATGCGTATTGCAGCTTTTGATTCCGTCAGGGGCGGTAAATTCCATTTTCCTTGGGCAGTAAATTTACTTTCCTTGTGCAACGATTTCGCAAACAATTCACGAAAAAGTTGCGCCAAACTTTTTTCGTGAATATGCAACATGCGAGAGAAAAAGTTGATTTGCAGCGCACCTTTGTTTTCATCAGGTGCCGCAAATATCATTTTTCTTGTCCAGCGATTTTGCACAAAAATTCACGAAAAAGTTGCGCCTAACTTTTTCCGTGCATATGCAATATGCGAGAGTAAAATTGATGCGTATTGCAGCTTTTGATTCCGTCAGGGGCTGTATATTCCATTTTCCTTGGGCAGGAAATTTATTTTCCTTGTCCAACGATTTCGCAAAAAATCCATGAAAAAGTTGCGCCAAACTTTTTTCGTGAATATGCAACATGCGAGAGAAAAAGTTTATTTGCAGCGCACCTTTGTTTTCATCAGGTGCCGCAAATATCATTTTTCTTGTCCAGCGATTTTGCACAAAAATTCACGAAAAAGTTGCGCCTAACTTTTTCCGTGCATATGCAATATGCGAGAGTAAAATTGATGCGTATTGCAGCTTTTGATTCCGTCAGGGGCTGTATATTCCATTTTCCTTGGGCAGGAAATTTATTTTCCTTGTCCAACGATTTCGCAAAAAATCCATGAAAAAGTTGCGCCAAACTTTTTTCGTGAATATGCAACATGCGAGAGAAAAAGTTGATTTGCAGCGCACCTTTGTTTTCATCAGGTGCCGCAAATATAATTTTTCTTGTCCTGCGATTTTGCACAAAAATTCACGAAAAAGTTGCGCCTAACTTTTTTCGTGCATATGCAATATGCGAGAGTAAAATTGATGCGTATTGCAGCTTTTGATTCCGCCAGGGGCGGTAAATTACATTTTCCTTGGGCAGGAAATTTCTTTTCCTTGTCCAACGATCTTGCAAAAAATTCATGAAAAAGTTGCGCCTAACCTTTTTCGTGAATAAATATGCAACATGCGAGAGAAAAAGTGATGTGCAGCGCACCTTTGTTTCCACCAGGTGCCGCAAATATCATATTTGTCCTGCGAGTATTAGCAGAAATTCACGAAAAAGTTGCGCCTAACTTTTTTCGTGCATATGCAATATGCGAGAGTAAAATTGTTGCGTATTGCAGCTTTTGATTCCATCAGGGGCTGTATATTCCATTTTCCTTGGGCAGTAAATTTACTTTCCTTGTGCAACGATTTCGCAAACAATTCACGAAAAAGTTGCGCCATACTTTTTTCGTGAATATGCAACATGCGGGAGGAAAAGTTGATTTGCAGCGCACCTTTGTTTTCATCAGGTGCCGCAAATATCATTTTTCTTAGCCTGCGAGTTTGCACAAAAATTCACTAAAAAGTCGCGCCTAACGTTTTCCGTGCATATGCGGGTAAAAATAGATGCGTATTGCAACTTTTAATTTCGTCAGGGGCGGTAAATTCCATTTTCCTTGGGCAGTAAATTTAATTTTCCTTGTGCGATTTTGCACAAAAATCCACGAAAAATTCGCGCCTACCTTTTTCCTTTTTTCGTTCATTTCAACAGGCGAGATTAAAGGTGATGCGGAGTGCAGCTTTTGTGTCCGTCAGGGGCGGCAAATTGTATTTCGTGCCCTGTGATTTTACACAAAAATTCATAAAACAAAAGTTGCGCCTAACGTTTTCCGAGCACATGCAATATGTGAGATCAAAAAAATTGATGCGTATTGCAGCTTTTGATTCCGCCAGGGGCGGTGAATGGCTTTTAAAGTGAACATTTTATGTGAGAGAGAAAATTGATATGCAGCGCTTGTTTCCACCAGTAGTGATTCAAAAAAAGTTTCTTGCCATGCAATTTTGCACAAAAATTCATGAACAACATACGAGTGCAAAAGTGATATCCATTCTAGCTTTTGCTTCCGCTATGGTCAGTCCATTCCATTTTTCATGTCATGCGATTTTACACGTAAAGTCCTGAAAAAAGTTATTCATGTTGCAGCTTTTGATTCTGCAAGGAGAAACAAATTGCCGAAAAAGAAAAATCAACACAAATTGTGCGAAAATTCCTTCGATGGCGTTTGGAGCAGTAAATTTCGTTGCTCCTCTTTTTGGATAAAGGTAAGTTCTTTTTCATACTTTTGTAACTCGCGATCAATACCTGCAAGTTCTGTTTTCTTCTCCACAAAATTTCTTTCATTAAACAAACTTTTTTTCGGGAAATCATTGCCATTCCAGCTGATCACAGCCGAGTCCGAACTGCAACGGCTCCAGAAGTGCGATTGTCATCGATCGTGCATCGTCAATGGAACCAAATACAACGACGGATCGACCTGGAAAGATGCTTGCCAAACATGCGAGTGTGCTGTAAGTGAATGAATGTTGCGTTTATTTGCAACGATTGCCTGTTCTGTCTTGCCTTATCTGCATAATATGCAGATAGGCAAGACAATATACGAAGGCTGTCCAGAAAGTAGGTGCACTTTTGTCTGCTCCGCAACGCTACCTTGAAGGATTTTGATGTTCTTTGTGTGAAAAGAAAGCTCATTCTTCACCTTTTCAGCATGCTTTGAGCAGATTCTCGGCTCTCACGAACTCTGATGATAGCATACGAAGCAGAGGTCACCTTTGTGCACTGGGCCAAATTAGGCACTTGTGCAGGCCATCACAATAAAGTTTACCATTTCAAACTTCCTCAAAACTTGGGCACAGGCATCGGAAGTTTACAGGCACTTGCATACTGTTAAATAGGACAATTCTCTAGCAAAAAGTCGATTCACGACCAAATGGGGCGTTTTTAACGAAAGATCGAAGACTGTGTTCGAGCAAAGGCAACCTCGACACCAAATGCCAACCATCAGCAATGATCACGTTCAATTTTTGCAAGATTTCAAAAATCAGGATCACCAAATGACTGAATGATCTTGCCGGATCTTCTGGGATATTTTGGCCAACAGACGAACACATTATTCCTGGATACAATTTCACGCTTCACTTTTGCAAAGCAAATTTTGCCGATGTGTTCTGATTTTCAAATTGCAGCCAAATTTGGAGACTTTCCTTTGGATAATGGATTCCGTCGAATCCAGGGAGTGGTGTCAATGTTTTTTGCCAGAATGTGCTTCCACACCATTCCAGTGGTACTCACTTTGCTTCCAGTGACTTTCTTGATTTTTCCCGACTGGAGGAATTTTTGACGGGAAGGAAATAGAGAGGAAGAAATGTGTTAAAATGGCACTTTTCCAGTATACCAAATGGGGCGCTGAAAAATGGAATGCTGACAACATACCATATCACATACAACGATAACAGAAGTGTCGCAGAATGCGCGAAGGGTGCATTAATAAGAGACTTGGGACATTTTGTCCAAAAATACCTTTTATTTTTTGTAGAAGAAAAAGTGCACCTAATTCTTGGACAACCCTCGTAATATCAATAATATCACTTATTTTTGCGAACATTAGCGAATATCTTGATGAAAATTTTGAGCGAATATCGAGTAGGCCCTGATGTTTTCCATGAGCTACTGTTCGATCAGATAAAGATATCTTCATCATTTACTGAAATGGGTATCAGCTTACATTCGTACAAGAGTTGTTCCACCATGTTGTTGAATTGGCTTGGAGTTGAATTTGCTGCGATGCCTTGAAATTTTCAGTCTCACTAAACGTTACCTCAAAAATGTTTCCAAGAAATCCTCAGTCGATTCTCAAAAAAAGGAAAATCCTCAGCCGACCTAAATTTTGAAGAATGCAAAATCGACAAAAGAAAAAACAAAAGATGGAATTTAACCGCTACGGAGTTTCCGTGTATATAGAGTTTCACAGAAACGTGCCAAGAAAACACTTTCCGTTTGCATATTCAAAGAATATCATCAGAAGCAAAGCCGCAGAGCAAATCTTCCTCCATGTTCGTGGCGTGGGGTATATCTTAATTCTGATGAGCAAAATGCGCTTTGATTACAGGAACACTGAATGGAATCATGGCGACGGAAAGTTTTGAAACCTGTGATTTCTGATAAAAGTTTCGCCCCTTTAATTTCTTGACTTTACGATTTCAAGTCATATATCTTGTGGCTGTGGAAGAGAAATCTCTGAAACTTCATCAACTTCCGAAGTCTTGATTTTGAAATTTCAGCCTCAGTTCAGTTTACTGGAACCAAATATTTTTGTTGAAGTGAATTGCTGATGTGACTGATGAAGGAAGTTACGGGTTTAAGATCCGAAGATTCTTGTCAACAATGAGCATGCCTCAGTTTCAGTCCAAATATTCCACAAAATTCTGATTCTCCTTGCGGGAACTTTGTGTTTTTCGTCAATTTTCTATTGTTTCGAGGATTTTCATTTCAGTTCCAATCCAAACACCTCATTGTGAGGCCAGCCTGAGTATATTTTTTGAGGGGAAGAAGTGTAATCTGGTTTGGCCTTTTGTGGAAGTTGCAAATGTTTGAGAATCCAGAGCAAAATGGAAATTGGTTTAGATCTCCATTTGTTTTGATCTGTTGTTGCCTTTGTGTCAAAACTCACACAGAAATCTTCGCATGGGTGCGGAAATTTTTCTCTCTGCAAGAGAAAAGAGAACACATCTCCAAGAGAGAGACACATCTCTCAACCAGATTATCGACTTCGGGCACATTTCTCTGCGGGTGAAATTCAACGATTCCTGATCGAATTCTAAACATTTGTGCGAACATGGTGATTCTTCCGCTGTTCAGTCAACAAAACTTGCCGAATTCCTCCTTGATTTCACACGGAGAAAAGAAAACATTTCTCCGAGGGAGGCTGGAATATTCACCAAGAACAAGGTAGACAAAAACCGAATTCCGCAATCGGTAAATGGTTATTAGGAATGTCATTCTGAAGAAATTCAGGAGACATTCCTTAATTTGTCAATGCTACTCTTATACGTAGAGGAACCTTATTTTTAAAATCAGATTTGAGTCTTCGTGGGATGCCATTGGAACCCATGCGGACCTGGGCACCCCTACAAATAACAGCAGATATGGGGTTTTAAAATGAGAAATTTTGCAAAAGAACAAAAAGGATCATAGCGCCGACAGCCAACATACCCACCACAGACGCCCTAATAGTGGGCTGACCATTTATTCGGATTGCGAATCCCAATCCCCTGCCACTAGCAAAAAGCCGATGGTACCTATCTTCCGCAAGAGACCGAGTTGTCCAAGCGATTTTTCTTCCCGGCTTTCCTCCGAATTCTTGATATCCTGGTAAATTTGGACACCCCTGTGGTGTAGGTACAACAGCACCATTCTGACTAAATTAAATCACAAATCTCATTATCTGACTGGAAATAGCCGAATTCTTTCTTTTTTTCCGTTTTTCTTTTCTCCCATCTGCATGCATCTATCGCGGGATTCCGCCGCTTTTCGGATTTGATGGCTTTCCTTTTCATGCCGCCGCACCGCCACGCTCCTTCGTCATTTCCCCTCGGCAGACCAACTAAAATTTTTTTCATTTTCCTTCTAAATTGAATTTTGATAATTTCATCACTCCCGCCACCATGAGCCCCCGCCTATTGAGAAAAAACGAGAAAGAGGAGTCGTTTGGAGAAAGGTTTTTACCCTACCTCATGAACCTTGGGAAGGAACTGAAGTAACTTGAAGTTTGTTTCATGCGGCAGATGTTGAACCGGCCGGAATTATTCCGAGACCAAACATGGTTGCGATTTTTCGAAGATTCGATGCAGGAAATTTGAAATGGAAATTTTTCGAATGTTCCACGATTCCACGAAAGCGCCGATTTTGGAAACACAGAAACGCGAGATGAAACAAAAAGAGAACCAAATGGAAATTCATGGTCACCTGTTGAGTTGACCAGTCTTGAGGGCTTCCGCTTTTGGTTTTCACGGTTCTTATGGTGATTTCAATGTGGCGCTGCCATAACCACGCTTCGTCGTTCAAACGTTATTGCAGATCGTCAACTCGAAAGACTGTTTTGTGAATTGACAAGTTGAAGGCTGGGTTGAGAATTTGTCCAGAAATTCGCAGGGGGGATAAATTTGCAGTAAAAACTCAGCTAGGTTAAAATCAGAAACCATCGATTTTTCAGGGAATTGTAAATTTGTCGGGGGAATTGAGAATAATTTGACGGCTCATTTTTGACAAATCATTTGGGGGGATTGGATATTTGCCGACAAATTCACATTACCCCATGAGAATATGTCGGGATGACCGTTTGTCGCAACACTGGCAAATTATCGCTGTTTCAACCGCGCGGAAACAACACACGGACGTCGTGCCCATCGCATGTTGTGAGAAGATAAAAGATAATATTTTTACATTCATAACAGGCTGGTGAAGTCAACTGCCGTCCTATTCAGTGTCCTGAACTGTCCTGCAAGAACCCAGTCTTCATTGATGATAATTGCTGCCCTGTATGCCTAAGTTAGTACCAAGTCGTATATGCTCGTATATATAGAACCTTTTCTCTTTTGGATCAACTGAACCTTGGAAAACCACTTCACGTGCACACATCGCCGCGAGAGCCAATCCTCGTCCACTGTGCTCAATTGGTCAACTACCTGTACCACTTTCCAATGCAATAAGTTTTTGGCAACCTATAGACTAGAAGCCGCTGCAATTCGCCAGCGTCGACATACATTTTTTCCTTTTATGGAATCTCATGTGAATCCAATTCGACAATGAATAGGAGAACGCAAAATTTGATGGATTGAATCTGCACCCAGACATCCATGTATGAATTGCATTCAAGAGAGCATGCATAAAGTGCACTCGCCAATGAGAGAATGGATTTAATTGTGAAGTTTTCAGTCAGGCCAAAGATACAATTTGCGTTTTTAATGCAGAAAGGAACACAATTAATAATTGAAAAAGCAATTCAGAAATCCATGCTCCGCGATGAAAAATGTCACGCCAGAAACCTCCATGGGTGGTGCAAGACTGGGGTGTTCGGTGGTCACACTACTTTTTCTTTGCAGAGAAAACCACACGCTATGGAATCACTCTGACCCCATACACTCATCGTAGTTGGTGCATAAACATGGTTGTTGGGCGGTAACATCATTCAACAGGGCTGAAAAAACTTGTCTTTGCTTGAATTTGTCCTCCGTTGTCATGGAAGTTGATCCTGGAAAAGAAGTGCAAATTCATTGCGTTGCAGCCAGAATTATTATGGACATTTTTATTTTTTCCAGGACGTTGCTCAATCAATGGAGTCTGGTACGACCATGGTGAGACGTTCAACAAAAACCCGTGCGTCAAATGTAAATGCAATGATGGCGTCATCGATGCCTGCTTCAGGACGTACCCGGAGGATTGTCCGAAGCTCGACTGCCCAATTGAGAAGCAATTTTCTGTTCCTGATCAGTGTTGCAAAGTTTGCCCAGGTTTGGAATTTTCAGCGTCCATTTCTGTGCTCCTGCTTGACATTTTCAAGGTAATTCTCTGCACTGCCGTGCTTCATCATGCGAACTTGTTTTGGGATAAAAAAAAAAGTCACAGGTTTCAACTGGTGCAAAATTTATAGTGCGAAGTAGGTGGCGCACGGACTTTGGGAACGATGTTTGGTAAGCAACAGAGAGGTAATTACGTTTTGATTTGTCCATTTTTTACAGATTCCTTTGAAGATATCATCGTGGAGTACTCTCATGCCACGGGGGGGCAACCAGGTTTTTTACTAACCGAGCAGTGTTTTACCATGTTTGACAACGTTGAAGCCAGTGTCCTTTCCTTCATCCTTTCCACGCATCCAAAGTGCCCACCAATCTCTCGTCGACCCACAACGGTGATCTGGATTTGGAGTTCCTGCTTCCATTGATACCTATTGAGAAGGTGCCCCTCTGTGGCATGAAAGTACTTCTGGTGCTGATACCATCGCCTCAAGGAAATCAGTCTAAAATGGACAAACAAAAAGGGCACTTCCATCTGTGTTAGTTATTTACAATGTGGTCCTGCATTTACATCATGTTCCACCCGGAGGCACTCAACGCTGATATTTGCGAGAAAACTGTGACAGTCTGTCACACGTGACCCACCCTTCCAAACGTCGACGAGATGGGTAACAAGAAGTGGACCATTTCTCATGCTTGCAGGTTTGACGTTTCACATAAAAAAAAAACACGATCAAGAAATTAAAAACTTTCAATAGCAGGAGACCATTCACCACGCCGTCATCAGCGGCATGGCACGGTGACATGTCGAAAGATCTCTGTGCTGGTGAATTTTTAATTTTTGACCGTCTTTTTTTTTATTTGTGGCGCAGCCTGACCTTCTTAACGCGCCGATTACTGTTTACAATCGCCCCCAATCCGTTCACCATTACTTGTACGAACAAGTGTCCATGACAATAAATCCAATGCGCAAAAACTACAGGACAAAGAAGGAAACCTGCCACAAATTGTTCGAGAAATGGCCTGCCTGTTATTGCAAAAATGATGAGAAAACCAGGTGAACAGACAATTTGTGCATTGACAAAATATGAGAGTCCACATTTTGAGAGTACAACTACAATGCAACGATCTGCTGTCAGAACCAAAGACAAAGGCGCCTCATGAACAAGTTGCAAAACAATTTAACAACTTTTTTCATGTTGGATTTCTTTTTTTCTGACAGGAGGCAACTTCTGCAGTTCAGCAGGTCAAAACTGTCATCCAGATGCCAACTGTATCAATCTGCTTGCAAGCCACCAATGTCGCTGCAAGCCAGGATACAGAGGAAACGGTACCTTCTGCCAAGGTAAACAATAGCAAATAACATCGCGTTTGCACTGAATCTGTGTGCTCTTGAGATAGGTATGAAATGTTTTCCATTCTTTTTGGACGGAAGCAATGTTTCATCGCAAAGAAAGGGCTTGCATCAGGTCAGCAAGAGTTCTTTTGTTCTTTTTCCCGGTTTAACGAATGTGCATGTTGGGCAGAGCTTTCACAAAGAATGTTGAGGCTTCATTGGTTGGTTGTTGCTGGAAAATGAAATGGGGAACATTTCACATGCCAAACAAGTAAAGTGATAATTGGCTCGGATTGTGAAATGGCTCGACATGTACTTCAGACACTTCAGTAAGACAAAACAATTGCCCCACTGCAAGGCACCCATTTTGCAGTCGTGAGCAGCATCTGACACGGGTGCAAAAAGCTGTTGAAATAAAACCGTTCTTCGTGATTCAAGACCAAGCACAGACGCACCACGCAGTGGTCGGTTGCGCATCGAATTGGGCCTAAATTGGCAGCATCAAATGAACATGATTATCAAACGTGGACAGCAAACAAAACATTACTGACAGGATTGAAAACGGTTGCGTCTAATGGGGAAAACAACAAATATCACTACTTTAACAAAACAAGACTAAATCAAAACCACCTAACTTAAATTTCAAGTGCTTTAAACAAAGTTATAACTCTGTCTCTGAAAACAATTATTTCAGATATCAATGAGTGTGAACAATCGATTGGTCAGCGTTGCAGGAACCAGAGTGTCTGCGTCAATGTTCCAGGTAGTTATCAATGTGATTGCCTTCCTGGTTACGACCGACAGGACAAGTACAGTTGCGTCGATCATGACGAATGCAAAACGGGTGATCATTCATGTGACAAGCATGCAACTTGTTCAAACACAGATGGAAGTTACAACTGCAAATGCATAGCCGGCTATCAGGGAGATGGACACACTTGTAAACGTGAGCCAATATTATTTTTTGATCATACTGTAAATCAATACCGCTTGGGAACAGCACTGATTTGAGCAGTGATAAAGACACACGGAGTTCGACAATTCTTGTGCTCTGTGTGTAACGTTCAATTTCAGCAGGATTTTTCAGGATTCTTGGATCAATAACTTTTATACAGGGTGTCTAAAATGCAGAAAATTTGAGAAATTGCTCATGTTCAACCACAAAAATCAAACCTTTTCAGTTGTGAAATGTGCTTCAGTCCACCATTTCTCAGATATGCTCCAGAAAGTCCCAAAAATGGGCCCAATGGGAGGCCAGGGTGGCTGAGCTCAATTTCATCGCATGGCACCCATTTTTTTCAGCTGCTTTCCTCTAAAACTTCAGACAAAACAAAACATTCAGTAAGAAAATCCAAACATTTTGTCCTGTGATACATGCCATTTTTGCATCTGTGTTATTCAGGAAAACTGGAGACAAAATATGTGTATAATGTGAAATATGCACTGCATTCCCATCTTGTTGCTGTGGCCCCGTAAAGCCGGTATAAAATGGTGCAGCTCAGTGGAATTGTGTCCTGCTTGGGCACAGCAGGTGACACATACATTTGGTGGGTTTAAAAGGGTCATATCTGAATGGAGAATCAGCATAATGTGTCACTGGCCATTCATTTTCAGTTTGTTCTGGGGAACGGAGGTGCAAAAATGGCGGATGTGATGAGAAATTGCAGTGGAGTGACAAATTACAGTCCCGTTTTCGCATGCAATTGCAGGTGAAATGCCAGAGCTGGCCTGAAGGTGCTTGAAGAGACCGTTTGACAAAAAAGCACCCGATATTCTTCGACCGGGTGTTATTTCAATTAGAGAGATATGACCGTCTTGGTTTTACTTTTACGGGGTATCGCTATCGGTCTCTCCAACTGCACACTGCCCACACTATCCGGATTTGCAGGAAGAGATGAATGGCCATAACTTTACCCAGACCAGATCTCTCCGATGGAAATAAGCCTGGCCAAACACTTGCAATTCTGAAGAGAAAAAATACCTGGTATTTTGAAATACTGGGGTAAAATCAACGAGGTGAATAGAAGTCGTTGGGTAAAATAAATGGAAAATGATCACGTCCCTCCACCGTCAGTAATCGAGAGCGGTTCCCATAAAAAAGTTACCCTTTTATTTTTTGACAAAGCACATTTTGACAAATCATTGCATGCCCAAGTTCGCGTCCGAACTGTCCTCACTCTTCACAGTTTGAAGCTTCGGGTTATTCCATGTGAGGAATCTTGATTCATAAATAGAAATGATTACTTGTTAATGAGCGATACTCTGATTTCCATCGATGGAGGAGACAGTGTAGGGGTGGTTAACCCCTGAATAAAACAAAAATTCTCGCAAAACAGCTGCTCATCATTCCTCACCACCACATTCAAATTGGCAACTTTCAAACGATTTTTCTTTCTTTGGTATGGCTTGGCCACGTTCCAAACTGGGTTTTGAGCATTTGGAAACCTTAATCTGCCTGGGGCACTGTTTTTGGCTGTCCTTGTCGAATTTTCTACAAAGCTCCCCGGCCACCACTTCTTATCACATCAAAAGCCATTGTCTCGTACGATGGGTGAGCAATAAAAATCAAGTTTTGTGCGGGTATTGTGCGCGCGTTTTGGAAGAATTTGGTTGACTTGCAAATCGATCTCTGCTGAACATTAACATTTGTGCCAAAGGACACCTTTATCTGGCTTCCGATACTCACGGCGGAGAGATCATGACGGGGGTAACGCTAACTCCAAGCTGCGAGGTAAATTTTTGCCATCTGCTCCAATGTAAAAAATTTACCTCGCAGCTCGGAGTTAGCGTTACCCCCGTCATGATCTCTCCGCTGTCAGTATACAACCGTTTTAATTCGATGTGTTTTGTGCTCTGAATAAAAAAC
Source organism: Sinentomon sp. SZTP_YWyxl (assembly GCA_030068105.1). NCBI lineage: Eukaryota > Metazoa > Arthropoda > Protura > Sinentomata > Sinentomidae > Sinentomon > Sinentomon sp. SZTP_YWyxl. The sequence continues at coordinate 2,727 of JASGXE010006855.1, read as the reverse complement.
AAGGATTTATTTATTTTAAAAAACGGAGACTAAACAATTCAAAGTATTCCATGGTATGTGTCTCCAACAATACCGATGCAACCAAACTCCTGCCCTTTTGGAGGCAGCATATGGTGGCCAGTGTCGCTCATTTTTCACTGTTGTTTGAAAACGTTCAACAATTTTCTTGTGGCACAGGGTGCTTCAAAATGTTCCTCAATTTGGTTTTAGCTAAAAGTCAGGTTGTGAACAAGCGAAATATTGGTGGTGCACAGAAGCAGTTGAAGATGATTCGGACCAACTGCAGCTGATTCAGCCCCAAACATCCTTCTCTCCGCTGGCTTGATTTATTGGTTGAAATGTGCCCCAGAAAAAAAGCTCAGTCGGCTCGCAGAATCGATGAAAAGCAACCCTAATCAAAATTTCAACATCATAAAATCCTGAAAAATTAGGATACCCTGCGGAATGGAAAGATTCTTCCCACAAGGCATTCCACAGGTGTATCTGACTTCAGCTTGCACTGTTGTCTTTTTTTTTAAATCAAACGGTTAATGGCTGGACCACAATTTCACCATATCACAACCGCACATTTTTTTCCCAATCCACTTCCGCATGCGCGTCTCTGATTGGCTATTGGGATTTCCAGCCAATTTCAACATCCAATTTTCAAAACCTCACTTAACCAAACCGAACCTGACCTAACCTAACCTAACTTGACCTAACCTAACCCTATTGCAACCCTGGAAAGAGTTGCGAAGCGGTGGCAAACATGCCAAATGGCAAAAAGCGGTGGCAATGCAAAAATCCCAAAATTGATGACGTCACAATTTGAGACGACGTGATTGGCTGTTGCGACCTCCTTGTCCGCGGAAGTGGATTGGAAAAAAAAATTATGCATCACAACCGGCCTTCGTCAAACGCACCACATTCACAAGCAAAAGAGATCCCAGTAAAGAACAACTTCGAGCTTCTGGTAGCTGTATGAAAAGGGTGCAAATTTGCATCTATGCCACGGAAGAATGCCTCTGGTGGTTTTGGGTGGTGTGTTTGATCAAAATTGTTGCGAATGCATTTTAGGACATAACTTGCGCTGATTCTGGACCAACCCACGGTTTCAGGGAAGCGACAATGTGATGGGCCGATCAATTTTTTGAATTCCATTTTTGTAAAAAAATTTTGGTGGCCAGTTCCGACGACATCGGATTGCAAATCTTAGCCCCTTTGGGGCTGTTTGCGATTGAACGTGTCCTGCCACCAAACCACTTTGCAGGAGCCAGGAATTGTCCTTCTGCTAAATCACAGATCAAGTGGCTGAAAGCTGAATCTCAACTGTTCATTGAAGCCCAGAAGGAGAGCTTAACCAGTTCAGAAAAGAATGCCAGTTGAAAGGCAAAGCGCTGTGCATATGGGACAATCATTGGGCAAATGAAACAATTTATAGGCAATAAACAAAACAAGGCAAGGTCTTGGAATGTTGAAATTATCAGACGAAGATGGAAGTTGATTATCAACTGGAGATGTTCAATCTGAGCTCTTCATTCGACTGTCCGATCTCCAAGTTGTATGGCCTGTTGTGAAGCAGAAAACATCCAAGGTGCAGCATCATGCGATCATCAGGAGAGAATGTCTAAGAAGGCTCCATGCAGCTGAGTTATAGCCACAAGCAGAAGCAAAGCGTGTAAGCTGGTAAGAATAAGACCCAGCTTATCTGGCAAGTATTTGCACCTGGATTTCATTGCCTCAAAGAAACGATTTTTACACCAGAGATCGATGATCTGGTAAAAATGCCAAATGTCCAACAACTTGATACCGATGTAATTGTTATGTGCATTGCAGCCATTTGCCAGAGACCGTGTCAGAACGGAGGCGAGTGTTCAACACCAGATCACTGCACCTGTCGAAAAGGATACGTTGGGTTGACCTGCGAAAAAGATGTGGATGAATGCATGCACGGCATCGATCAGTGTCCACCAAACTCGAAGTGTGTGAATATGCCAGGATGGTACTATTGCAAGTGCAACCAAGGATATCGTGGTTCGGTTGAAGATCTACTTGCAGGAGCAACTTGTGTTGGTGAGTACTTCGGGAACGAAATCACTTCTATTTATAAAAAATCTTGCTTAACAAACCGGTGTCGTATTGGTAGCACAAGCACCTGAAACCAAGTTCACATTTTGGTTTTCTTTTTTCTTCACGGAATGAAACCAAAATGGAAAAATTGGCCAAATCATTGCACGACACTCAATTATGATGATGAATAAAGTGGTTTATGGATGTGTTGTGGGCACCTCTATCGATATGTTGTGTCGTATCTATTTCCTTGGCTGTGGGTTTCCCATGACAAAATAACGATCAATCATGGGTTTTCCGTCGTCATTGCCCAGATTTGACAGAATTGGCTACTGGAATAGTGCAGTTCTGAAATTTGTCAACGAAGGTATGATCACCGATCAGCCAGGGTCATGACGAGGCTCAGCCGTAAAAAAGAAACCATGGCCGAGATGAGAAATCATCTCAAGAGCAAAACTTAACCTATTCTATCTTGCTGTTGTGATTTTTGCCTGCAACCTTTGAAATGACACACACAAGTTCCTGACCACAATGTTTTCTCAGCTCGTCATGCACAGAATGGTCTTTTTTTCAAAGTTTCATCCATCTCCAGAATCACAAGGAAAATTGGCTGAATTTTTGGGGATTTGAATGCTTTGTTTATTGGGATAAATGTTTTGTTTGAGAACTTGGAAAACA
>JASGXE010006854.1:0-27001 GCA_030068105.1 Sinentomon sp. SZTP_YWyxl | reverse complement strand
TTCCGATCAAATCGAGTTCCACAGTTGCGGAATGGCCCGCAATCGGTCCTCATCTCATTGGTCGCTGCACCCAAGAGGATGTGTATGTAACATTGGACCCTATGGAACCTTATGACCTTATGGGACCGTGTGGGACCTTGTCAAAAATGCCACAATCAACCTGAGACCCCACGAGACCATATGGCACCTTATAGGACCTTGTAAATATGATGCGATTTGATTTCATTGAGTGTCATCATGCATTTACACGTGCGAAAAAACCAATCAACATATTTCCGTGACTTGGCCGCTTCAATGTCACATGGTTTCTATCGCCCAAATGCAAGGACACTGGACAAAGTGGAGAATATGGCAAGGCACCGAGGTTTGTGACATCGGGGTCTATCCCAATGGCATTGCAGGACAACTGGGAATGGGATCAAATATTTTAATGCCGCTGGGAACGGAAATGTAGAAGGAAAGATATAAAAACGGAACAACGTTTCGTGGCATAGCAGAGTAAAATACTTTTTAAAGACCCAGTAGGGCGATGGGATCGGATGGAATGAGCTTTCGCTTTATCGCGTTGATCGATCAGGCCCATATCACAAGCGCCGATCAAAACATGAAAACAAAAAACGGCAGAATGCAAATGAATAGAATCAAAACGTCCGCAGCTGCTGAAACCGAGCCGGCAAGGCGGCTGCCCCACTTTTCAGAAAAGCAACGAAGAAAATTCACTTTTATTTGAGGATATTATTGCTGACTGGGGTGTACACAATTAAATGGTACAATGGTTGTGCATAGGCATAAAAGTGGCAATGAAGATTGGAGACGAGGTGCACCAGTCATTATTCTAAGAATAGATTTCTGTTTGATTAAAATTGAATTTAGTTTAGTCTTATAGGTGCGGACAGTCTCGAATTAACCAATGCATAATAAATTTCTCGAAGCAGCACTGGCGGCATAAGATGTGCAATTCTTGCAAACACATAGACTAAGAAATTTAAGGACCTCTGCACTTGCAAAATTTGTGGCACCCAAGACATGTGGCAATCCAAGGTTATTCCTAAAAATTTGGCTGTTTCAGAAGGGTTAATTGTAATGCCTTCGAAAGTTAAATCATAAGGCTGCTCTGCAGTAATGCTCAGCTGCTTCTGTGGAGATTTGAATATAACCAGTTTAATTTTATCTTTGTTTAGCTTAAGGCGATTTGAGACCAACCAAGATGACGCATTCAACAAATCAGTATGCAAAGTCCTTGTGCCTGCTTCCAGGTTTGATGAACTGAAAAACAGACTGCTGTCATCTGCATACAGAACAAAACTGGATTGGCGCTCGATATGAAAAAAATCATTTATGTATATTATGAAAAGCAGCGGCCCCAGGATTGATCCCTGAGGTACGCCCTTGGTAATTGGCAAAGGCGTAGACACAAAATCATTTATTTGAACTGTTTGCCTTCTTGAAAAAAGATAGCTATCAAATAGCTTCAAAGGAAGGCTACGCACACCATAATGTTGTAATTTCCCAAGAAGAATTTTATGATCAACCATATCAAAAGCTTTTGAAAGGTCAAGGAAAAGCCCCAATACTACCTTTCCATCATTAATGCTTGTTAGAATGTTATTTATTACCATTGCCAGAGCCTGAGTTGTAGAAAACCCCTTACGAAAACCAAACTGATAAGGATTTAACAGTTGCATATCATCGAGAAACTTATATAATCGCTCATGAATAATTTTTTCAATAACTTTACTCAAACAAGAGAGTATGGCAATAGGTCTGTAATTAGCAACATTGTGATCCTCACCCTGTTTCAAAATTGGGATAACTTGTGAAGTTTTGAAAATGCTCGGGTAAATGCCTGAGGTGAAGATTAAGTTCACTAAATGCACCAAAGGTTCCACAATATAAGGAAGTGCCACCTTAACATCCATCGCAATCAGACCATGTCCATCACATGAAGTGCTGTTTCGCATTCTGTTAACTACAGACTTAACCTCCCCACTAGTCACAGGTGGCAAATAAAAAGAATTTTGTGGTGAATTACGAAGATAATTATATGGATTATCATTTGACAACACAGCATCAAATTTAACAGCTTTATGTACAAAAAAATCATTGAACTGATTCGCTATTGCTTCACTATCAAGAATTATCTCGTCATTTATCAACAACTTACAGATCTGCATGGGGTTTTTTGTCAGACCGGAGGCCTGGCGGATAGTTGACCATAGTTGTTTTGAATTGCCTGTTGCAGATGCAATTTTTGACTGAAAGAAGTGCCTTTTGGCATCTCTCAAAATTCCTGTTAATGTATTTCTGCAGTTCCGGTAATTAGCCAATAAAACCACATCATTTGGATAGCGGCAAACCAAAGCATGCAGTTTATCGCGCTTTTTAATAAGTTTCAAGATTGCTTTGTTTATCCATGGGTTTTTTGGATGCCTATATCTGTTGAATGTGCTAGCTAGCTTTGACGACTTAGTTTTCACTGTTTGTAATATGTTCACAAGTTCATTGGCAACAACCTCCGGAGAGGTTTCCTCTAGTAACCAATTGCAATCAGTACAGGCCATATTGTGTTCAAACATTTCATAGTTACAAATGAATTTTTTGTTGGTTCGCTCAGAATGTGCACAAAAAGACTCAGTAGACAGACCCAAAAAGGTTCCAAAGTGATCAGTTAAATCTAAAGCAATAGTACCAGATTTTATCGCTTTAATCTTACTCCCAAGGCAGCAATCAATTAAAATATGATCTAACAAAGTTGCTGAGTTATCCGATATCCTTGTGGGCAAGTTTATAACAGGTTGCAGGCCATGAGCATGGGTAAGATCGAGATATGGTTTACTAGCAAGTGTTTGAGCAGATATATCGATATTAATATCACCAAGTAGCACACACTGAAGACCTAGACCTTTGATTTGCATTAAAATATTATCTAATTCCTCACAGAATTGGACGACTGAAGAATTTGGTGACCTATAGATTGCACCTAACATGATCCTCTGATAACGGTTTTGAATCAAGGGAATTTTTACCTCAAGCCACACAGACTCTGCGAGGCCATTGCTTATTTTTAAATCTTTGTAAATTGAATGTGGAATGTTGTTACTCACATAAACAGCAACTCCACCATGTTTGGAAAGTGGGCGGAGGGCAAAATGACTACTATAACCATGTATGTTATAAAGCTTTGAATGGTCATCATTTGAAATCTGAATTTCGCTCAAAATGATGAAGTCAGGAACTCTCACAGATGACAACACAAAACCAAGAAGATCATCAAAGTGTTTCCCTATGCTCCTAATATTGACATGAAAGAAGAGAAGACCTAATGTTGCTGACTGCCTTTGAAATACTGAGGGTTCATAATGGGTACAAGAGAAATGCAATGGAGGGAAATCAGTATCAAAATTATCTAAATGATCCATTACCGGGAAGAAATTTCAAGAAAAAGGAAACAGTAAACAAAAATTAATGTCCTTAACCACACAATAATCCAGAATGAAAGTCTATGCATCATCTGCAATGAGTTTGTGAAGAGAATCTTCATTGACAATCTTCACAGGATCAAAACCTTCATCCTTTCTCAGGAATATGACACCATTTTTGACCCACAAAAAGCGATAATTGTTCTGTCTCTTAAGATTGGAGATTTGAAGAAAAGGATTCGATTCGAACGGATTCGCTTCGAAATTGGACAACTGATTCGATTCGAGATTCGGACCAAAGGGATTCGATTCGCAGGATTCGATTCGAAAGCATATTCGCACAGCCCTATGACAGTAATAGGGAAAAGCAACATTTTGTGCTTCCTAAACCAGACACCTTTTTAACTTGTCCAAAAAATGTGCAATTTGGATTTTGTTTTCATGCATCTTGTCCGTCTCAGTTTCAGGAATCCAAATATGTAATTACATTTCAGATATTCCAAATACTTTCCAAGAAAATGCTCCATTCGTCTGGTTACCAAAAAATCAAAATGAGCAAAAAAAGGCCGTTTTTGGTGTTTTCTGTGTTTGAACCTTCACAACTTCATACCTAGTGATCCAAATGAGTTGAAATTTTGACAGAATATGGGCAATAGAATGCCAATTATGTGCCAATTGTCAGATTTTGAATTTCCTCCAACAGAAAGAAAGATCGTGAATTTTCCTTGGGGGTGTCAGTACCTATTAGGGCGGGTGTCAGTATAAGGGCACTTCACCCTATTCCTTCTTGAACAAATAACACATTTCTGTGTAACCTTGCTATTTCCCATGACATGCTGAAGTTGCCTGAAAAAAAATTTTCGACCCTCATACAGATCAAGATGTCCTCCCTTGACAATGCTTAATTCTTTCTCCTTGCACAGAGATGTAGGTGGAAGCCTCACACATGTGGGGGTCGCGATGGCTGTCATCGTTGAGTCTCTCGGTTCGGTGCGATTTCACCTTGCAAAATAGGGGTACCGAGGGGAGACGATGCAGTGTGGCCATTGGCGGGCAGCTCCTACCTGTTGAGGTGCTCTTAGTTTTTTCAACCCACCAAGGCCACTTTTATCTTCAAATTAAGTGGCTCTATGGTAGATAGGATCTTCCCTCCCCATGTCTTGTTTTTCAATATTCACTCCAGACTTTGTCTAATGCTGCCTTTTTTCTCTTCCCCTTCTTTTACTACCCCTTTGCACAAGGTACACCTACTTCGATTCATGATTTTACCTATTGATGAATTTGTCGTTTTTGTGAATTGTTTTTGTTCTCCGACATTCTCAACAAAATTTCTACGAGTTCGATGCAACGGTTTGTTCTTTTCACTTTGACGATATGGTATTTGCATCAATCGCCATGTTATGCTTCGGATCTGATCAATCTGGCCCATGCTGTTGTCAAGATATCACCTTCGCTGTTTTTGCCTCTCTTCTCTGACGGATACCTGGCTGCTCTTTCATCATGGTGCGGAACTACCTACACAATTTGGACCATGCTGCTGGCGAGATACCATCTTCACTGATTCCTTCTTTTGCATCTCTGACAATGACCTGGTTGGTTGTTGCTGTTGTTAAATTATTGTTTCATTTATTAAATTTTTTTTCCTTCCTCTGTTACGGCCATTTTGACTGCACCCTCCTTGTGTTTCATGCGCCGTACCTATGTTTGATTGTCCGATCTGTTCACCTCGCTGGCCGAAAAGATGCATGCTGCCTCGGTGAGAGAACATGACGACTTAATTGTTGTTGTGGTAATTGCCGAGGCAAAAAAGTGATGCATGCCTGACCGGGGTTTGCCGCGTCCGATGGCTTTTACTGCCTGTGGCCCCAACATAGTTTATAGTTTATTCCATGGACCAATCGATGATGGAAAGTCATTGGCCTCACCATTTTGCAACATTTTCGAAGTGCACGATCAGGCAAGAATACAAGTTTAATTAAGGAAACAAATCAGCTCAAATAGATCATATCATTCCAATTGCAATTCAGTAGACGTGTGTGATATGTTTCGCCATGACTCGCCAATCCATTTTGAAAGCGTGAAAGGAGTGACACATTGGAAGCAAGAAGAAGCACCAGCAAAAATTATCCAGCAGGCAGGCCATAAAATTTGGAGTGGCCAATAATTTTCCATTGCCAAAGTCCAAAGTTGCAATGGGAGAAAAAAGCAAAACATAATTATTACTAACTTTGCATCGAAAAAAAAAATAGCAAACTCCAATTAATGATAGGTGGGTACCTATAGCATGGTGTACAACCTGTTAGGCCTCCTACTTACACAATTTTAGAAGGAAAAAAACATGGGTGCACCGGTCTTTTTAAGGTTGAAAAGTATGACTTGGGAATCCAGCCAGCTTATTGGATGGCACACACAAAGATGGGCAATGCAAACAAAAAGCTGGGTCTGGAAGGGAGGGAAATTGGCAGAGCCAGGACTGGTCCACCCCCAAGAGACCGAAACCAATCGAATTGTGTGAGACTCCTGCGGTAATTTTTTGTGGAGAAAAAGATTATAATTTTTAAATTTTGAGCAAAGCTTGAACAAGACATGAACTTTTTGATTATGCCATGCATCATTATTCCAACAATCGGCGTTTTGTCCTCTGCACTAACTAACGGAATGGGATGCAATTTTTGGCTAAAATGCCTTTGTCAAAAATGAGAGTGAATTGGTGTTGAAATACACACCACAAATTGTTGCATCTCTCCGACGGCATTGGTTGTTTAAAAAAAAATCCGAGGTACCCAAGTTGTCTAGGAAAATTTGTTGTTTTTTTGGGAAAAAAAAACCAAGTTGTCTAGAAATTATGGGTCCTCAGACACCATTTTACGACATTTCATGCCCTTTTTTCTTATCCTGGAGGGTTTGCAGTCTCAATAGATGCAGCAAGGAAAAAACTGTCAGACACGACTTTCTGGATGAGTTTTTTTCATTTTACCATTATCTGCAAATCAAAATAGAAAGTACAAAAGAAACAGACTGTTGCTATTGAAGTCCTGTGCAGGGCACACACTAGTACTTCGGCCAAGGGTCCCCTCGGAAAAAGGCTAGGGGGGTAACATCGGCCGAAGGTCGAGGTTACCCCAAGCCTTTTTCCGGCAGGCGAATCAAAACGGGAAGTACAAAAGAAACAGAATGTTGCTATTGAAGTCCTTCCTGGTGTGTGCCGGACACACACGAGGACTTTGGCCAAAGGTACCCTTGGAAAAAGACTAGGGAGGTAACCTAAGCCAAAGGCCAAGGTTACCCCCGAGCCTTTTTCCGGCAGGGGAATCAAAAAGGAAGTGGGTGCAAAAGAAACAGAAAATTGCCATTGAAGTCCTTCCTGGTGTGTGCGGGGCACACACCAGGAAGGGCTTCAATAGCAACATTCTAGGGGGGGGGGTAATCTCGGCCGAGGTTACCCCCCCTAGCCTTTTTCCGGCAGGGGAATCAAAGCAAAATGTACAAAAGAAACAATGTTGCCACCTATTGAAGTCCTGGTGTGTGTCCTGCACACACCAGGACTCGTTTCCCACCTTTTTCCGACGGGGTACCGTCGGAAAAAGGCTGGGGGTAACCTCGGCCGAAGGCCAGGGGGGTGACCCCCCAACCCCCCCTATGCCCAACCGTGACCTAAATGGAATGCGGCCAAGGGTACCGTCGGAAAAAGGCTGGGGGGGGGGGTAACCTCGGCCGAAGGCCAGGGGGGTGACCCCCCAACCCCCCCCTATGCCCAACCCTGACCTAAATGGAATGAAAAGAAAAGCACATCTGGCCCGTTAATTTTGGACCAATCTGTATGTCAGTAGGTATCTCAATCTGTGGGCATGCAAAGACCATGCATGCACACTCGTCAAGGAATGAAAAAAAAAAAAACAATAAAAATGTCCATAAAACGTAGCAAAAAAGAAGCCAACACTTGATCGACCATGTGAGAAGAAGAGTGCCAAAATGCAAGCGCAGAATTTTCAGCAGAAAAAGAAAAAGAAGAGACCGAAGGAACGACTTCAGGTTCTGATGAGAGTTTGGATGGAAAGAAGAGTTTGGATGGAAAGCTCACAGTGGAGAGATAGGTCACGAGGAATGAAAATCCTCTGTGATTTTTAGTTGCGGGGATTTTGTTACGTTGAAGGTAGGTCCTTTCCACCTACCTATTCATAACAAAACCCACACTACTGAAAAACTGAAAATCACAGAGGATTTTCATTCCTCGTGATCTGTCTCTTCGCCGTCTGTCAACGACGCAGGTCGCAAAGTGGAGCAAATTTCACAGGGGCAGCACAGCACCAAATGGAAAATCAGCTAGGTATTAGGTAGGTGTATCCCAAAGCAATGGGTGCACATGCACGCACACATTGCACAGAGGAAGAAGATAAAAAAAAGAAAAAAAGAAAAGAAATAGAACATGGTAAAAAAGGCCTTATTGGCTTGTTGATTGGTGGTCGTATCACATTTTGAGAGCCAGGATGGACATCAAGACAAAAATAATTAAAATACCTAAATCCTAAATTTGTTCATTTCTATTTATAAATTATATTTCTTGTACCTACCTGTAAAATATAATTAAAAAATGGCACAAAATATATTTGCACCTGTTTTTGCTTTTTGTTTGGTAGGATTAGGTGCTTTTAAATTATTTTAGGTGCCCAAAATGGCATGTGAAGATGCTGATTCGGAATTTAAAGACAACGTGGAATTGGCAGAACAGAAAAAAGAAGAAGCAAATCGCCATTTTAAAAGTAAGCCACCTCATCTCTCTCTTTTGTTCTTGCTGTCAGATATTTTTGCAATTTTGAGGTTTTGGTACCTACCTAGGTATTTTAAGGACCAGAGAGGGTTTTGTAAATGTTCTTCATTGGGTCCATTGAGCATTGCTCACCAACATTTGTTATGTGGGTGCGAACTGTGAAGGTGGCATTTTAGGTCCGTCAGGTTGTTTTGATGCCTCCAAACTTCCTTCCCCAATCAACTCCGTTTCACGGTCATGGTGGAGAGAGATCAGATTTACTCACTGCTAAAAAAACAATTCAGGTTGCTACCTAACCAAGTTTAGTTTTCCTGTGACGAATGATCATCTGCTCTGCTCATTTGGCAGCCCCATACCACACCAATCCAAGGAATTGGTTTGGTTTCAGATGTAGGGACCACTAAAATTTAACAACAGATTTTTTTTCAATTTTCAAAAATATTTGCCGACCCATTGGAACGAAGTCGAGTCGGGCATCTCACAGTTTGGTGGAGCTCAAGGATGGGCAAGGCAGGGTACCCCAGGTAGGGGTGGTGGAGGAGAGGGGGCTCTCTGGGATGGGGCGGTGGGCATTGGTGCCAACTTGACCATGCTTGGAGATGCATCAGATGTGGGAGAGACTGGCTGAGGTCTTCTTGTGGGGATGCATGGAATGTGGTTACCCCACTTACTCCCCCAAATGGAGCCCTGTTAACGAGGTAGTTAACTGCAATAAAAAGTCCACCAATAAAGTTTACGTACATTAGTTGTTGTATCACTTGTCATCGAGGATGAACCCGGTGTTTGTTGATCTAGATCTGTTGGCACCCGACAAACCTGCTTCTGTTCATACCAATTGGGTATGGTTTTCACTTATTTACCTTTGTGGCAGCTGATGAGCTGTGGAACTCATTTTCTAGTGCCATTAGGCTCACACATCCACATTCCCTCCCTGTTACCAAAGTACCTAAGTCTAGTAGGTTGCATGCCCCCAAAATCCCGTAAAACGACTGGACATCTCCGGAACGTGCAGGTCTTTCACAGAAGCAGACATTTGAATGAGGTCATCGGAACGCATCTCCATTGATTGGCAGATATTTACATCCCTGGAAATAGGAAACTGCGTATGTTTTCAGTCAGAGTGAATTCTAATTTTTTCAAATATTGTGATCCACCATGAAAACCTTTTTCGTTGTGTTTTTTCCCACCACCTGTCTTGTCGTTCTTTCAGATCAGGACTTTGAGCAGGCGATTAAGCTCTACACTGAAGCCATTGAACTGAATCCTAAGTCAGCCGTCTACTATGCCAATAGGAGTTTTGCATATTTGAAAACCGAATGCAATGGATATGCATTGGAAGATTCATCAAAAGCAATCGAACTGGATGATAGGTACATTAAGGGCTACTACAGAAGGGCTGCTGCATACATGTCACTTGGCCGATTTAAGCTTGCCTTACGCGACTTTGAGGCGGTTAGTTTTTTTAGACTCAGGTCTACTTTTTTGCTTACCTATTTGTTCCGCCAACATTTCATTCGAAGTTGGTCTTCTTATTCACTCCTTAAGGCATTAACTTTTGTTTTCCATAGATTTTTCTGATGTACGCTATGACTAAAGTAAGTTCCGGTAGTCTACCAGAACTTGTTTAGACAGGCTCCTATCATTTTATTTGCAATGAAATTGTCCCACATTTTTACATGTAGGTATTGTTGCTGATTGTTGGTAGTTACAGTTAGCATATTGTTGGTACCTACGTACAGTTAGGGTACAATGTGAGTCCTGAAATATTCCAGTCATCGGAAAGCACCTGAAAAGTATCATGTGCAGGACGAAATTACTCAACACTGTTGAAACGTATGTTCCAAAAAGCTTCCTACACAAAAGGAGGTACTGTTTGCCTGCAGTTGTCTTCCACCTCCACAAAGAGATTTTTTGACATGCAGAAGGGATTTAACTTCTAAGTTCTATTTCAATTCCATACCAAGTGCATTGTTATGTGTACCTAGCAGGCCTATTACAGCATTTTGATTTTAGCAAGCACAAAAACAGTCATGCCTAACACTGAAAAAGCATGACACCATTGTGTCAAGAGTGCATTCAAGCATCTCACATAAAAGACTCTATTCGATCAAATTCTTGCGATTTGGATTAGGTACTTTCTTGTCTATTTAGTTTTTTTGGATTTGTAAATGGGTAAGGTTTCTTTGGCAGGGGCTAGTTCCTGCAAAGATGGATAATAGGCCCATTTGATATGATTTCTCCTTGAATTATCTTCATGCAAGGATGAATCCTTATGGGCATTTTGACACAAACACTTGCAACCTTTCATCGAAAAATTAAGAGGTGAACCATATCTGTTTCTCTCGGTTCGCTCGAGACATCGATACCTACTGAACGATGAGGCTCTCATTCCCATCTCATTGTGAGGTTGGATTAAGGAGCACATCCAGAGGAAGGAAATTATTGATTGTTTCTTACTTTTGGGATTGATCAGCCCAGCCCAATCATTGGTCCTGTTCTTTATGCGTTGGTGCATCAGACACACCTATGCAGCTATTTCCTTGGCATTTCGCCAAAGAAATTTATTTAAAAGCACCATGGAATGAGCTTGGCATTTTCTATTGCAGGTTATGAAAGTGCGACCAAACGATAAAGATGCCAAGTTGAAATATGTTGAATGCAATAAGATTGTTACAAAGTTGGCCTTTGAGAAAGCAATTTCAGTTGACGACAAGAAAAAGAACATTGCCGATTCTATTGATATTGAAAGCATGGGTTTGTTTGGCATTTTTCATCTGATTTTGAAAGCACCTCATGAAACGCAAACATTGCTACAGCCGTTCTGCTCTCAATTTTATGTTCCTGCTATTCATGTCACAACCTGCATTATTTTGCATTTGACCTTCTGCAAATCTGTGGTCACAGCATTTGGCTTTCTGCAAGATCGGTGGTCACAGCATTTGGCCTTCTGCAAGATCGGTGGTCACAGCATTTGGCCTTCTGCAAGATCGGTGGTCACAGCATTTGGCCTTCTGCAAGATCTGTGGTCACAGCATTTGGCCTTCTGCAAGATCTGTGGTCACAGCATTTGGCCTTCTGCAAGATCTGTGGTCACAGCATTTGGCCTTCTGCAAGATCTGTGGTCACAGCATTTGGCCTTCTGCAAGATCTGTGGTCACAGGATTTGGCCTTCTAAAAGATCTGTGGTCACAGCATTGCCTTGTATGTCCCCGATTGCCCTAGGAATGAATTGTTATTTTTATGATAAAATTTGGGCCTACCTATTCCAGGGAATTGTCCAAACCCTGTACAAGAAAAAATCTTGGATTTTATTCGTAATTCACCTATAGGTAGTCTGTTTATAGGAATTAGCGGGCATGCTGTAATTCTAACATGGGCAATTTTTTTCACCAGGAATTAAAAAGTCACAGTTTTCGGCCAATTTAAGATGTGTTGCAGATACAGACTTGAGTCCCACTGGGGTTTGTTATAATTTAGTAAACTGCGGGTAAGAGCAGACAATTTATTTAAGCACGTGCACCACGAAAGGGTTCATCATGATTTACCATTTCTGGTGAGATGAGCGAGCCTAATTATTTGAAATTGGGGAAATTAGGTCATCTTTCCAAGTTTGCAGAATGGATATTCCCCTTTTTCTTTAACCCTTCAAGAAAAAAGCTTGATGATGCATCTTTGGGCATTTTTTCACCAAGAAATGCCCAGTGAAGCACTTATGTACAACAAATCTTTTTCGCTGGGTTGGTTGACGTGACTGTGCTAAAAGATGCAAGCGGTTCCATTACTGAGTAGCAAGAGGACAATGGCCCCCACGGCCCACATCAGTCACACAACCCCAGAGAGAATAAAAAATACGATGGCTGAAGCTCATTGCAGCAGATTTGAAACACATTGTCATTGCCGTGCTGCCCCTTCCTGACTTGATGCTATTTAGATCTCCGAATCAATTTGAGGCATGATGTTTCGGGGGAATCGCAGCCTCGTTTACATTCTTACAGGACAGGTGCTGGACCAGCATGCTTTGGAGGAGTTGGCATAGGAGTATGAGAAGTGTAGGTGCAGTCAGAGAAACAATTTATGACTCCCTAAAGGGAGGGGGGAGCATGAAAAATGAAAATTTTTGTTTGTAATCCGATTGAGCTGATATTTGGTACACAAGTTGGGGACCCGTTTCAGAGTACTCATGCAAAATTTCAATGCCCTAGGTCACCTGGTTCAGATTTGGCAGCCATTTACCTGAAAAATTCTAGCGTAACTTCAAATGACCTTCCGCTGGTCTGAGCGGTCAGTTTTCACACTTTGCCCAAAATTTGCCGAAAAATTGCGTGACAGAGCCAGTTTTTTGATATCTTTACTCCAAGTGGGCGTGTCACGGCTGAAATAAGTCTTGCGCTTGAATGCGAGAGGCAAATTTCACATTTTTTTGACCAAAAACCAAATTTTCTCATGCTCCCTCCCCTCAACAAAGTACCCACCAACATTGGATCATGGGAGTCATTATTGTTTCTGTAACTGTGGGTACAGGCACATCCTTTGAAATTGTCCAATATACAGTGACATGTTAGTGATTGTCAGATTCTGGATTTACTCTTTCACATTGGGAGCACAAGCACAAGGCTTGCAGATGTGTGGAAAATGGGGGCACGTAAGAATTGCGATGTGAAATTCCAACTGTCATGCATCGCTCACATCACGGTTTCTTAAAGTCAATTTTAAAGGAAAGGGCTATGCAGGCACAACCTCCCAATCAATCATGCACTGTTATTATCAGTGCATTTAAAACCATCTGGTACCCACCTAGGCATTCGCACAAAAAGCAAAATCATAATGTGCGCTTATTATGCTTAACAATGATCGATGCTGTCCCGACAAAACTGTGCAACTCATTTTTTAAGTCCCAACATCCTTCTTAATGTCTTGCATACAAAGATGATATCTGCTGATTGTTGATTATTTCAGATTGTTCAGATGTGGGTGTTTTTTTACATTTTTAGTGCAACCATGAAAGTGCTTTTGAGATGCTTTTGTAGATTTTTTAAACATTTCTGCTGTCTTTTCGTTTAGTTATTGAAGATGATTACACTGGACCCTCTTTGGAAAATGGCTGTGTTACCCTCAAATTTGTCAAGGATCTTATGGCAGCATATAAGGAGCAGAAAAAACTGCACAGGAAGCATGCTTACAGGGTTAGTAGAGCCCGGTGTAGGAAGGCAGGGTAGATGTACGGATTTGCAAATTGTTGAGGAGCATGGGAGTAGGTAACCGGGATGGAAGTACCAGAACACAATTGAAAAAGATACGAAACAGCTGAACCATTCGTTGAGTTGTTGAGCTGCGCGACGTTTCGCCCTCACAAATGTAGTTTTTTTGTCAGGTGACACCAGCGAGTGCACAGCTTCAGTTGTGCACTCGATGTTGTCGCCTGACGAAGTCCTACGTTTGCGAGGGCGAAACGTCGCACAGCTCAACAATTCAACGAACGGTTCGGCTGTCGGAACCTTTTTCAAATGTTCTGTGATTTGCCCGTTCGTGGTGCCCGCGCTGAAATAGGGATGGAAGTTGAATTGACTGGGCGAGAAAGGCTCACCGGGCACCTCACCAGACTCTATCTATGACCAGGTGTAATGGTAGCTCTGCTCAGCTGCCAGAGAAAATGAAAAAAAAACCCACCCCCTCTTCTGGGCACAAGAACGGAGATTTTTCACTGAAGGGGGGCGGATGGTAGTGTTCTTGCACGGGGGCCAGGGCAACGGTCAAGGGGTGAGAGTTCACTTTGGCATGATGGAATTTTGGCAAGGTTGAAGTTTTGAAAAAGAAAATGGCAAGTAAGTAGGTACCTGCTTTCATCGGCACTAGGACTCTCAGAAAGTCACCATTTTGCAGATCAACAGTGGAGAAATCAACTCGGGGACACCGGTAACTCCGAGTTTTGTGGTAAATTTTCACCATTCAGCCTGCTTCAGTGGCAAAAATTTTCCTCTTAAAACTGGTCAAGCCCGGCGCCCGTACACCTTACGCGCTCAAAAACTGCAACTGATATCCGACTGACGTAAGGTGTACGCGTGTTTAAAGCTGTGGCGATTTGCCGAAGTCCGTACACCGTACGCGCAGGAATACCTACCATGCATTCAAATGGGCTTATCGCCGCAAATGCGGCGAATCGCGTCGGCTAAAATTTTCATAGTCGGAAAGAGGAATAAACAGCGATCTAGCAGATGTTTATTCCACCAGAATCGGTCCAACCGTTTTAAATTGGCACAATTTTCAAATTTCCCGGGGTTTTGTCTTTAGTTCCTGTTGAAGGCGCCGTTTTTCGCGATCGCGCGACATCTGCCGCCCGCCGAAATTTGAATTTTCGGGAAGTTGAAAGACTCACGACTTAGCAGACACTTGTTTCACTCGATTTGCTGCATTGGTTTTGAAATGGTGTCATGTTGAAATTTTCTGTTTTTTCCAGTTTTTGCTCAATTTTGGTGCGGTTTTCAGTGGTTTGTGTGTGTTTTGGCCAGTTTTTTTGTGCAAAAGTGTTTTTATTGGTTGAAAACATCAAAATATGAGTGATTTTTTGACACAGAGCAGAAATCTGGCTTGGTTGGGTGGGAAATGCATGCATTTCTGCTTTTTTCGAAAATCCTTGAAAAAATCAGTAATTCCGGCTGGAGCGACACTTTTTGGTGCCGAAAATTGCGGAATGCCATTGCAAACCCCGAATTCATAATTCCGGGCTTGAGGGGTTCTCGGAGGCGTTAACGCATTGATCTCTACACTCATAAGTGGTTCACCATGGCCTAAAATTTGGAGGCGATATGGCTGCGTTGAGCTCTGATTTCAAAAACATACATATACACTTATTTATAATGAAGAGTTGGGTAAATTAATTGTAGCCCATGGCTGGGAGCTGCTGACTCAGCGTTGTCTGTTTTGCTTATTTTGATTATCTAAATTTGGAATATTTTGGCATTTTTTCTTTTCGTTGTATTTCTCTAAGTGTGAACATCTAACTTAAAAGGTTATCACATTGGACAGAGGCCCACTCGTTTTGCTGCTATTTCTGTTTTCTTGAAGCTTGTTCTAGCTCTGAATGGTTGAATAATGTCCTTAGAAATGTCAGAACGGGGGGGGGGGGAGGCCTGATGAGATTTTGGTGTGGCATTGGTGTACCATACTTGGGCATATTTTTCCTTGATGTCTTTTTATTATTATTATTATTGACAATTAATTTGCCAAGACACAGTCCGGCGCAAATTAACAAGGACAAATACATTCCTCGAAATACGGCTCTACAGCCTCGTCGTACAAAAAAAAGTCACAATGAAATTAAACCAAATTTGGAATCAATGCTCCTGCAACAATGAGACATCTAGAGGGCCATAGAGAATATTTCTTCTGAAGGTGTTTGAACTGATATTACTTCCATTTCCAAAGGTTCTTGCATCCAGGGAGTTCCACTCTCGCACTGTTCTAGCAACAAAGGAAAACTTCCCAACATCCCTACAGACAGGTCCACATCTCAATTTGAATGCGTGATCGTGTCTACCTAAATAACCAGGGGGTAATAAGCTTTCTTTAATACTTGACCAACCACCTATGTTGTTTAGCCCCTTAAAAAGACCCACCAACCTAGAGGCCTTTCTACGCTTGGCCAATGAGACCCAACCAAGAGCAGTCAACAAATTGGACACACTACGAGAAAATGAATAGCAACCAGTAACAAAACGTGCAGCCCGTCTTTGCACCCTCTCAAGTTTCTCAACCTCTAACAGGTGATAGGGATCCCAGGCAGCAGATGCATATTCCAGCAGAGAGCGAACAAGAGCAAAATAAACTTTTTCTTTGACGATTTTGCTCGCCCTAAAAAACGCACGCCTGACAAAAAATAGTGCCGAGTTTGCTTTACTAACAACATTTTCAATATGTTTACTCCAACTCAAAGTTTTTGTGAAAGTAACACCTAAGTAAGTTACACTGTCTGCTAAAGGCAAGTCAAAATTTGCGATGCCGTATTTTCCAATAAGAGGGGATGTTTTCCTAGTAAAAGAAACCACCACACACTTCTCAACATTTAGCCGCATCCCCCAGTTGGCACACCACTGCTCAATCTTATACAAATCATCATTGAGGGAACGCACGTCATCAGGTGAGGTAATTTCTCTCATAACAGCACAGGTCTTGGTTTTTGCATCAAGTTATATATACCTACTCATTGATTTCCCACTATTTTAGATTCTCTATGATGTAAAAAAGATATTTTCTGCTCAGGATTCGTTAGTTGACATCAGTATTCCGGCCAATCAAAAGTTCACCGTCTGTGGTGACATCCATGGCCAGTTTTATGATCTGATGAACATCTTTCAACTGAACGGCTTGCCTTCTGAAGATAATCCTTACGTATCCTTTCATTCCTTTTCTCTTTCATTTAAATTTTTTATCAATTTCGATGATCTCTCCCCTTTCAACAAAACGATCTGTTTTTTCCCTCCACGACCATGGGGTGGGAATTGCCTTTTTGACAACACTAAATGCCTTAAAAGGGGTAAAAATTACTTGTGGTGTGTATTCAGACCACTCGATGTTTTCTGCCATCCACTACGAGATTCAATCTTGCTGCCACCTGCTGTGCAGAAAGTCAAATGGCTAATTTTAAACCTGGTCAATCGTCACGCCGAAAACGTTTCTCGGTGATCCTGCAGGTCATTAGGTACCTAATTTCCCGAGATATATAAAATCATGGTTGTATTTTTGGCGAAATTTGGAAATCGAAATTTCCATGAGTCCGAGTTCTTGAAGCCAGGGATCTTTCGACTACTGGAATGAAACAATGAAAGAAGTTCAAAAAGTGATCTAAAAGAGAAACAAAGAGAAACATTTCACTTGATGCCGGCAGTATTTTCCCCAGCAATCCCTTTGTTCTTTGCAAAATGCATGCATTCTTGAGCAGGTCTCTTGCCGGGTGCCCGTGGAACACTACCCAACTGGAGTCGTCATTCAAGCACATCGGCCAAAATGGTGCACTTTTTGCCATTGCTGGCGATGTTTTTGTGGCACAGAATGGAAGACTCACAAGAGACAAAAAATGATAAATGATTTTCATCAAAACAACTGGACATCTGGACCAATGCATTTTGTCACAAATTTTTCTCATCTTGCACCGCCGCCGCCTTTGGTTTTGGGGTTAAGTGTCCTCCAGGGGAGAGATAGATTGATGGGGGTAACGCTAACTCCAGGGGAAAAGCTAATGCGAGGCAAATTTTTACTAGGTATTGGATTAGATGGGAAAAATTGCCTCGCATTGGCGTTACCTCCAGAGTTGGTGTTACCCCCGTCATGATCTCTCTGCTGCTCGAGGATAAGTGAATTCCCTTATTTTTAGGGAAACTAGATTTTATTTTGAAGCACGTTCCTTGACACTGACTATTCTTTCCTACCAATCGAATCAGCTTTTCAATGGTGATTTTGTTGACAGGGGATCGTTTTCAATAGAGTGTATTTTTACACTTTTTAGCTTCAAATTGCTTTATCCAAATCATTTCTTCATGTCAAGAGGTTTGTCCTTTCCTATTGTAAGTTTTTTTTTAAGTTTAACAGTTTGTTGATTTTGTGCTGCTGTCTTCTATCTTCAGAAATGACTGGTGATTGTTTAGAAACTTGGCACAGACAGTCCAAATTGGATGTTTTGTGGTTTCCATGAATTGACTCTCCATATGGAGTAGGATCAGCTTGCTGGGATCATTTTTTTTATCCCCCCCCCCCCCCCCCCAGTTGTACTCACAAAACACCAAATCCATGGCAGTGAAGGCGAAAAGGCAAAGCGCAAGTCGATCATTGCTCGAAGATTTCCAAGGAAAAGGGCAGGAGCGGTGAAGCAAAGATGTGGGCACACCAATGATAATATGAAGAAATACATGTCCATGTTTTCCCTCCTTTGATTTTACATCGGATTTTTTCAATTCTGGCAGTGGGAACGTCCATTCCCACACACTACCGAGTCCCCTGGCTGGGATCACATTTTTATGCTCCACCGATGTGAATATAAGTGAGGTTGGGCCCAATTTATTCGCAGGAGGGGTGTTTTGACCAGCAGCTGTTCATGTGGCTTCAAAGATGTCAAAAACCCACCAGGCCCAATTAGTTATGTTTTGAAATTTTATACTCACACATTTTCTGCGATTAGGTGGATGGCAAAGATGTTGTCAAAACTTGCTGGTTATTTGGTCTGGTTAACAGCTCAAGTGGGAGTCCTCAGAAATTCAAAAGGTTTTGGCCATCATTTTATTATTTTCATTGTGGTGATAAGAAGGCTTTTATAGTGCTCAATCAGTGTAATGTAACCCACTGTTTATCGCGAGAGATAAACTTGAGGCATCTCAAAAACTTGGAAGACCTATCCATGTTGAACATACTTGCAAAGTTTGAGCCTCACGGGAAAATTCGTTTCCGAATGCATAAACATTTACCACGGCACAACTTCTCGTGACCTTTTGACCTCACCTGGCCACACCATATGATTGAGGTCAACTTTCAGTTTTTTGAGAAAGGCCCCCCTTTGCCAAAAAAAAAAAAAATGGGACGATTCTGACCAAAATAACTTGTGACTGGGGATCCCCACTTAACATCATGCCAACAAATTTGCCCCTTTTTAAGCTTTACTGGGCTGGTAGGTACCTGGTCAGATGTTCCCACAGTTTTCCTCGGCTCATTCTTGGAATTGCCACCTATTTACTGGTTTTGGCCTTTGGTCCAATGCATCAAAATCAGGATATCACTAATTGTCTTTTTATTTAATTTCATTCATTTCAATGAAATTAAATTAAATTTTAATTTAATTTCATTCAGGCAACCATGAAAGTGAATCGATGAATCAGATGTATGGTTTTGAAGGGAAGTGAAAAGCAAATACACCTCACAGATGGCTGACTTTTTCACTGAAATCTACAACTGGTTGCCTCTAGCGCATTGCCTTAATGGGAAGGTTCTGGTGAGTTAGTTTTAAGTATCAGAGGACAGGGTTATATACCTGCCCTGTGTACGAGTAATTTTTCATGGAATTTTTACTTTTTTTTTGTGTTTGTTTTTGAGATGGGTTGGGCATCTTTCTTTTGCTTTTTAGATGGGTGTGTGGGCCTCGTTCTTTTGTGGATGATCACAGTGGTACACCTGTGCGGGGCAGCGAAGCTTCCTGTGTGACCACAAAACGGGCATTGCTACGAAAGACACTAAACTTGCGGAAAGTATATCATCGATATCACAACACAACACTGAAAACTGTGTGAATAGGTATTTCAAAAACTTTGTTCCTGTGATTCTTGTTGAGTGGGTGAGATGAACGGACCCACATTTTGTTTTGTTTGAGGCATTTTTCAAGAAACATGCAGTAAATTAGGCCAAAATGAGTTTTTGAAAATTCTTTAGCTTGTGGAGGACTCCTTCCCCCACAACTCCTGCCGTGGGCTCAACCACTTGGAATGCTGTTTAGGCTCGGGGTCATCTGCCTGCACACACCCCTACTGAGTACAACTGTTGCTAGATGCTGAACTATTCTCTCGCTTCGTAAAGCCAAGTTAAATCAGTTGTTTGCTGACGCTCACGAAGACTAATTTTCTCCCACTTGGGTACAAAGACTATCTCTGTAGCTCATTTTCTTATGTACCTAGTTGTTTCTCAATAATTTTCTTGTCTTCTTCTTCCCATTTCAAAACCAAGGTCATGCATGGTGGGCTGTTTTCTTCTGACAGTGTGACCTTAGACCAATTGAGGAAAATTGACAGGAATCGACAGCCTCCAGAAGAAGGTTGGTTTGGCTCCTATGGTGCCTGAAATGTTTCTCTCCCTCCCTAGGTATCATTCTGCCTCTTTCGGCCTCTGTCTTCCTTTTTTCCCCACAGGATGGGTCCCAACTCTGAAAAGTACGCTTTTGATAGCATGCTTGATCGATATGCCACTTTTCTTTGCTTTCCCTCTATTGGGTGTGCAGAATTGACGAAATGGGACACAATATGCCGCAAGCAGTGTCACTAAGATTGACTATAAATATCGACAAAAACGAGGGCAGTGGGGTGTCACCAAAACTGAGGGTTAACTGGGAGCATTTTTTAGCGACAATGGGCAAAGGTTCCCCAGTGTTTTTGGTTGGATTTTTGTTCACTCTTGTCCAAAGACAGTCCTGCACGCTTTGTTTCCTCTGCCATCTCACCGACACTTCCACTGGGTACCACTTAAAGGGGAGGGTGCAACCTAAATTTTGCATTATTTTTGGAATTTTTTGCATTTTTCAATGTGCTGGCCAGATTCTTCATATTATCTTTCCGCCTCCGGATGTCTTGTGACAAAATCATCCATTTTTGGTCCAGAGTGGCCGAAATGTTTAAGATTGACTGGGCATTTTCACTTTTTGCTTTTCCCTCGCAGTATACCTTTTATCTCAGAATGAGTTTTTTTACAATCCATCGGACTACTACGAATAACATCTCCTGAGCCATTTGGTAAGTAAGCTAGAGGGCTGAAATTTTCACAACTTACCAAAGGAAACTTTTGTTTACTTTTCAAATTTACCCACTACCTATCTCTTGGAGCAGTATTTCAAGCTTTAAAGTTCACCGCTTTTGCTATCAGATGACATTTAACAGCTGAAATCTCCACGAATGAACAAGATTTCAATTTGATTTTTTGTAGTCCTGTCCTGGAAGTTTCTTCACTTGAAAGAATAAGCCAGTTGAGGAAGGTTCTTTCTTTTAACATGCTCTCTATGTGAGCTGTGCTTATGGTTTTTTGTTTAGTTTTCGAGTGTGGTGCCATTGATTTGGCCATGTGACTTGGCCCCGATCTCTGTTTCTGTTGAATGTCAATAGGATTCCTCTGTTGCTGGCTCAGATTGATGCTCATTAACTGCATTGTTATTTATTTATTTACGTCTCTCGCAGGTGTTATGTGTGATATTTTGTGGTCTGATCCACAACCTCAAAATGGCTTAGCTCCAAGCAAACGTGGCGTTGGAGTCCAATTCGGTCCCGACGTAACTGATAGGTTTTTGAAATTGAACAAATTGGATTACATCGTGAGAAGTCACGAAGTGAAAGATGATGGTTACGAAATTGCTCACAATGGGAAATGCGTAACTGTCTTCTCTGCTCCAAATTACTGGTGGGTAATTCTCTTTTCTTCGTAAGATTTCTTTTTCATCACTTTTCTTGTTTTGTCAGTTGCAGGTATTTTAATCTATAGTAGACTTGAGAGGCTTATGCCACGTTCTGGAATTCCAAAAGCTGAAAATCTATGGTGGTGGAAACTTAAGTTCTTAACCTTACGCATATCCATTATCAAGACAAGATAACGGATGCATGAAACTTCCCAATCGTTGACTCAACCCTCTGATATGGAGATAAAATCTTCAAAACCGCCTGGTAAGGGTAACACCTTGGAAGTTCCTGGCTTTTCCAAACTGCTTTTGCATTTGTGCCCACTCTTTTATCTAGCAAATTATCCTTTGATTTTTCTGCCACCAAAATGGTCTCAAGATGTTGGCAGAACAATGGTGGACAGGACCTTGCGAGGGTTGTCTGACACTCTTTCTAGGCAAGCGTTGGGAGTGGGACAATATCATCTGTTTGCACAGTCTGTTCTGTGGATGGGATCTGGATCTCTCATGTGATCATGACATTGGAACATCAATAACTGGAAAGGTCACTGCTGTGGAGAGAGAGGGAGGGAGGAAGAGAGGAAACGTCCATGTCCAATTTGCCCGGAAGAGCAATTTCAAGGTGGCCGAACCAATGATTTGTTGGAAAAAATCGTGAACGCGGTTGTGGAGGAGAGGAATGAATTGCAAGAGTAATTTCTATTTCTATTGAGAAAAATGTGCTTATGGTTGTAAAAATGGTCAAATTTCGCCAAAACGTGGTTCAAACATAACCAAATTCCAAGGATCTGCAAGGGTTTATATGTTGTTTTCTCTCTCCATTTCAGTGATACGATGGGAAATAAGGGTGCTTTCCTTGTCCTCAATGGTTCCGATTTGAAACTCAAACAGAAGAATTTTGTCCAATATGATGCCGTTGTAAGTGGTTTTGGAGCTTTTTTTGTTTTTTGTCAAATCAAATTCAAATTCATTCTGGGATGGAATATCGACAAGAACAGGCTTGCTGTTGCTGTTTGTACAACTGGAAAATCAATAATGTGGGCTAGAGTCTAAGCAGAGTTGCATTGCTTGAACACAACATGAATGCTTGTGGCCTTTGGGCCACAAAGCACGAAGAATGAGATTGGTAGGTCAGGTCAGGACCCATCGAAGGCCAACAATTCGGGTTGTTTTTCAAGCTTAGGGCTAGGGTTAGTGGCTTTGGGGAATACTACTGAATGTGTGCCAGATGGGTGCTACAAATGTTAATGATGGGCCAAAAAATCTGTGGCTTTGGCACAATAATTGCAGGCTATGTTTGGCTTGAATAGCTCTCAGGCATTGTGACAAGAGATTGAATTTTGAATCTGGTTAGTATACCTACTGCACCTGCCCACCAAAGCATGCTTACATGGTTTGGCCTAGCAGAGGGAAAGAACGACCCCTTATGAAGTGCCTGTCACGATTTTTACCAATGTGCCAGTAGTGGTGGATATTGGGCATTCTGGTCGTTGGTGATATTGGTTGAACCACCTCAAGCATGGCGACTTTTGCAGAAATTGAGAATTTCGAATGATGTCGTTGATTACCTGAATGGGCGTTGACCAACCTGACCTAACCGGATTTCCGAAAGCGTCTCCAACATGGACGCAAATCGCATCCCAAATTGGCATGTTCAGGTTAGGTTAGGTTCAGGTTAACTTAGGTTCACTAGGCAAGGTTAGGTTCACATCAGGTTGGGTTGAGGTAATCAACAACTTCAACTCCCATTCAGGTAATCAACGACATCAACCATTCAAGTAATCAACGACGTTAACTCGAAATTCGCAATTTCTGCAAAAGTCGCAACACTTGAGGTGGTGCAGCCAAGATCACGAACGACCAGAATGCCGGATATTGTGCCTGTAGCAGTGCGCATATATTGGACACTGTGTATATATAGTGGAGATGGATATAGTGGAGATGGAATTAATCTTGTCATAGTCAAGATTTAAATAGGAGAACACCTGTTACAGGTGTTTTCCCATTTAAATCTTGACTCCGAAACTTTCTTGCTCTAGTGCAGGTGGTAGTAATTAAAGCTCTATTGCAACAAAGCTTTCTTGGTGCCAGCCAGATTTTGACCTTGGTCATAAGAAGCTCTTTTTTACTCTCTGCAGCAAGGAGTTTTCACCAAAAATCTCGGATGTTTTTTGCACCGGCATTTGTAAGAGTGTCACCTCCCCTCTTTCCTCGTTGGAATACCGTGTCATGACAGGGACAATCAAAAGGAGGCCCAAACAACGACAGAATTAGAAGGAAGGCAAGGAGGGTGGACTTGTTGCATGTACAGTGGCGAGAAAATTACTTGTGCCATAAGTGCATGCAGGTTTCTCGATCTTTCAGAGAAAACTGCCAGAATTGTGATGATTTCAGATTCAAAAAATGGCATTTTGTTACACGAAAATTTGCATCAAATTAATGATAGGGAACCAATTTCGATGGGTTCGAGGTTTCCCCGAAAATCCGAAGAAGAAAAAACACCATGTGTGGTGCCATTAATTTTCTCGCCGCTGTACAGAACCCTGACCACAAATGCGCGGTGCAACTACAAAAATTAAGCAGCTTTGCACTCACAGGCAACGGTCAAGATCATCAGCAGCTCATCGAATTGCTTTTTTTTTGTTGATTTGTACTAGCCGAAGCTGGGAACCAGGGTTGGTAGATCGCATATAGCGTCGCCTTGGAGGTAGGGGGAGAATCCAGGCCTTTCTGACCAGATAAAAACTCCCTCCTTGCAGCCCCAGTTAGAAGCTGCAGGTGCAAAAAAAGCGAAGATTTGGAAGAGAGCCCTTCAAGGCCATTCATACAAAAATGCCTGAACATCATTTTTGCAGAAATGACAGCTTGGGTGGGCCCCAGTTGTGGTCGCACCGACCTCTCGCCCTGGATCTTTTCTGGAAAAATGGTGACTTGGCCCTTATTTGGATGCAGCAGATATTTTCTGTGGCAGCTGAAAAACCTGGTCGCCGAGGTAATGAGCCTACCACTGCAGACGTCAGCCATGTGTGTTCAAATTTGGACAAACTGTATCCCTACCAAACTTGGCACCACCCTTACTGTGCTGCTTCATGACAATGCGGGGGGAGGGGCATAGAAAGTTTCGGCATGTCAATTTCTCCCCGAGCCAACCGACCTGCTGACTATGCGATTTATGGATTTTTCAAAAAAAAAAACATCAAAGCTGGGTTTGTTGTCAGCTGCATCCAAAGCCAAAAAATGTTTCCTTTCAGAGTTCAAGGTAATGCCAAGGAATCAGGATGCCACAGCAAGCCGTTGAATCATGACCATGACAAACAAGGCTGTAATGCAATGGTGCACAGAAGTAACAAGAGGAAATATGATTACTTTCGATTTGAGAGAATGGGGTTATCGTATCTTAGATTTATTCCTTTGTGCAAATTTGGTGGCACTTGCGAACTAGTTTGGGATAATCCCGCCATAGCATCTCTC
Source organism: Sinentomon sp. SZTP_YWyxl (assembly GCA_030068105.1). NCBI lineage: Eukaryota > Metazoa > Arthropoda > Protura > Sinentomata > Sinentomidae > Sinentomon > Sinentomon sp. SZTP_YWyxl. The sequence continues at coordinate 2,214 of JASGXE010006854.1, read as the reverse complement.
CACCCAATGAGCAACCTTTTAACAGCCGAAGCATCATTTAAATGCCGTATATCAATCATGCACTCTGGGTTCGGTGAGCATTTTAGCTTTAGTTTTTAGTCATAGGTTAGGTATTTTGTTGTCCCTTTCTCAGGAAAAACACCCGTTTTGCAGACCAGAGAGGCCGTAATCGCAAATCCTGTGACATTGTTTGTTTCACAGCCACACTTCGATTTTTTTTTTTTTTTTTCATTTCAGCCTCATCCAAATGTCAGGCCGATGGCATATGCAAATTCCATTCTCAGTCTACTTAGCTAGTCTCAGCTTAGCTAACGAATTTCTATTCTATTTTTTAAAATACCTAATTATGTATGCAAATTTTTTGTTGATTCCAAAACAAATTATAAAATGATTATTGATAGGTAATATTTTTCGTATTTGTCTTTTTTGTTGGTTGGGGCAGCCAGTTGTTACCCAACTGGTAGCTGCCAGCTGGACATGGAAGCATTGATGGCTGATGCGATAGGGGCAGTGCAGCATTGTTTTTCCAGAATTACCGAGGTGCATTCAAAAAGAAGTCCGAACACTGTGATTCCTCTTTTAAGGTGGCAATGTACCTTTTTGGGTTCCGCTTGTTGTTTTTGTCATTGCAAGAGCATGGGTGAAGATAAATTGATGAAATTTGGCACAATATTTGTCAATACTTGGACCAAAGGCTATGCAAAATTTAAACCCCACCAATGCACCCATTCTCGGTGTGCAGCGGTGAAATACTTTCCAGTACATATGTTCCTTTTTTTGACTTGGTAAGCATGAATGTCGATTACTAAGTCTATCTGAACTAGAATTGTTCCCTGAGCATGCGATGCATTTTTATAACTCTATTAACTATCGGAGGGATTTAGAGCCTCCGGAAAGCAATTTTTTGAATTAACGGTAATAAAAAATCTCCCCACCTCGTCTGAAGCCTAACTATAATTAAATTAAAAATTAAGGGATTCTGAGTGCATCAGTGTGTTTGGGGGGTCAATTCACATAAGTACGTGAAATTTCAGCCTTATCGTACGTATCGAACTCTCAAGAAAAAGGTACATAAAGATCCAAAAATGTCAATCGCGGCAATTTTCGATTAAAGTTTTGCAATTTGTGAAATCTTATCTTAAAATGATCGATCATTCACTTTTCCCGTAAAATGCGATTTTTCGTAATTGGCACTTCGGATATAAATTGCGATATCTCCAAAAGTACTCATGCTATCGAACTGAAATTTGCAGCAAAATGATCAGGAAACATTGAAGAATAACATAAGCTAGAAATTAAAAAATGCATTTTTTCAACCCACAAAGGTATGTTGCCACCTTAAGGTCATTCTTACCCGGCTGGTTAGCGATCTCAAGTTGAATAACTCTTCAAGTTTCTGCTCCTCGCACAGGGTGGAAGGGAAGGAAGTAAAGCGTTTTTGTGCGATCTCAATAACTCTCATCTCTCCGGGGTGTAAAAATAGCAAAATGAGTGTTCCTGATGGTTATGCGAATCGAAATTAATCAGTGACGAAATGAGGTCCGACCCCTGTTTTCAAGATAAGAGCCCCCCAAAGTGCTCCATCTTGAAGTGCTCTGTTGCCATGACAAACTAAGTTTTTGGGGAGCATAAATCTTAAAAATGGGGGGAAGGAGGACATTTCGAAGACCTTTTATTTTCGGTTTGTTCTGACGGGGGACATTTCGAGGACCTTTTATTTCAGTTTGTTCTGACGGGGGACATTTCAAGGACCTTTTATTTCAGTTTGTTCTGAACAACTCTTGGAAGTAGTTACCTGATTAAAGGCCATTTTAGGATCGATGTCGCAATTTTTCTGACGACGTTTTGACCCCTGGGCTGGGGTATTTTTCAAAAGGAAAAGACATATAGAGCCAGTTTTCGTTCGTAACTTACAAGAATAATATTCTTGTAAGTTACGAACGAAAACTGGCTTTATTATGTCTTTTCCTTGTGATTCTGACGTTCGTGGTGCACGTGCTGAAATTGGTCTTTTTCAAGTCTGATAACACGATATGATCGCTGCCGCTGGTGTTGTGCGACTGAAAAAGACCCCAGCGCAGGGGTTGAAACGTCATCAGAAAATTCGTGACATCGATCCCAAAATGGCCTTCCATTTGCAGCCCAAGGCAGATGGAATCGACGTATCATCAATCATCCAGATGGAATAGAAATCATTCATTTAGTCGAAACTCC
>JASGXE010006853.1:0-18908 GCA_030068105.1 Sinentomon sp. SZTP_YWyxl | reverse complement strand
TTTGGGGCTATTGATAGAAACATGAACACACCCACGCACAGCCAAAATGGACCTGCACACACCCAAAATGGATTCGTGCACACCCGCTCACAGCCAAAATTGAGTTTTCTTGAAGTTAAAAAAAATTTCAGAATTTCTTTGGGGTCTCCCGCCAGGGCTTTGCCACCTAGAACCCCGCTGGGGCTCTACCCCAGACCCTGATAACTGGGGGGTCTGCCCCACAAACCCCCGGACTGGGTCAGTGCCCAGCTCCTTCTTGAATGTTGCCCCTTCTGCGCAAACCTGAAATTCCCTGTTTTGTTTCCCTGAAAAATTACTATTTTGAACACCTAGATGTTTAAAATGGTTGTTTCTTTGGGGTTAGGGAACAGCATAGATGTCATAAAAATGAAAGAAAAACGCAAAAAAACATATCATAGGTATTGAATGGACTTGCGATGTAAAAATTATTTCTTTATCTTTTTGGAATATGGTTTCCATCACGTTTCCCGTTGGGATCTTTGGTGAAATCCATCTTTCCGCTCTTTCCATGTGCTGCATTGCGTCCTGAGCTCAGCAAGCATGTTTCTTCGTGCAAATTGCCAATTTGAAAAACAAAACAAAAAAAAACTTGCGATAAAACTCACCTGCTGGGCTTCGAATTGCATCATGTTTAATATCAAAATTCCTCATTCAGTTGAAAATCCAAAAGGCCAGAAACACCCCAAAACACACTTTTAACAGAAAACCAAAACCCTTCTGTGATGAAGTGCTTCTCGGTGATGCTGATGATCAAAACCAAAAATGACACGGAAGTCGGAAACGCAACTACCTTGCTGCCCTTCGGTGAAGAACTGGGAAGATTGAATGGATATGCTGGTAATCCACAAAGCCGAAGCCTTCCCTCACTGCGGTGAACGAATGGATTGACATATTGAGAAGCGCAAGCCCAACAAACGAAAGATTCAAAGCCAGAAAAATTCCAAAAATTCAACAATAAGAACTCTACTGTTTCAGAAATGCAACAATGCGTGTGGGCCATTTTCAGTTTATCATCAATGCGAGCTCGAGCATGTGATGGGCGACAGCAGAAACGCTTGCAACACAGACATGAAGTGCTGATGCTGCAAAAATGTTGATGCAACCTCGCGCACCTCGTATATGTCAAATTTGGGCGGTTTTGTTCCCCAGTTTCCCGTGGTTTCGGCAGATTCATCATGGATGCTGATTTCGGCCATTGTGCCATGTCTCCGCGCTAATTCTACCGAACTCTCCTGGAATTCGAGCAAACTATCACGGAATTTGACCGAACTCACCTGAAGCGAATTCACAGTGAATTAGTTTTTCTTTCATGTGTCGCGGTGTGTGCGGGTCCATTTTTGGTGTGCGTGGGTCCATTTTGGGCATGCGTTGGTCCATTTTGGCTGTCTGCGCAGATGTGAGCGGGTGTGCGCGTGTCCATTTATGTTGTGCGCAGGTCATTTTGGGTGTGCGCTGATCCTTTTTGGGTGTGTGTGGGTCCATATTGGTTGTGCGCAGGTCCATTTTGGCACGGGTGTGTCCATGTTTTATCAATAGGTACCTAACCCTCTTATGGGAGTTCCCAAAAATATTCTCGAATCACATCGTCTGGAATACAAAGCCTTTTTTGTGTTCACATCACACCCACACCCCTGTTTTTGAAGTTGTGAGTACACTCGGACGTGTGATACACTGTGGCAATACGCCAATGCAGGTACCTAGTCTCCACCAACACCAAATTGCGTGAAGCTAATTGCTGGCAGAACAAGTTTAAAAAAGGTTTTCTGCGAAGGTGTGAGAAAAATATTGACTTAGAAAACAGTTTTCTAGGATTGTTTTCTACGGCGTCGCAATTCAGGAAATGGCTTTGGAGAGCAATTCAGTGGTTGTGTACTCACAATCACACGTACACACAAGTTATGTACGCCTAAACAGGGTCTGGGGCGGAGTTGCAAGGGGCAGAGCCCCTGGCGGGGGGTCTGGGCGGCGGAGCCCCCAGAAGCTGAAGAAATTTTGAAATTTAGGCTTCATTTTCGGTGCTGAATTTGTGTTCTTAAGGCCAAAATGATGCCGGAGATAGTCGCAGTCCCTTTCTCTGCTTGTTCAATTTGAAATACCCTGACTTTTCCATTTTGTGGAAATTCCCTGACTCTTCCAGAAAGAAAAAACTTTTCCTGACAATTCCAGGTTTTCCAGAATGGTGGGTCCCTTTGGTTCAAAAAACTGAGAATGAATTTGTTGCAAAATTCATGAAATAAAGGCCAGGGCCCCCCGGATGCTCGAAGGACAGGGGGGCCCTGGGCTTCGGGCATCTGGGGGGGCTGGCCTTCCTTCGACCAGGGGGACCCCCCAACCCCTCCCCCCGTATGGGAATGCTCCTGAAATTAATCATGGAGGTGGTTTTTCTTTGAAGGTCCCCTCTAGCCTTTGGCCGAAGGGAACCTAGCAAGGGTCCCGACCAGGGGTGGGCCCTGGCCTTTTGCCAGGGGGGGTATGGCTGGCTTTCGGCCAGGGGGGTAACCCCCCCCCCCTATGGGAAGGCCTTGGCGTGGTGCATGCTCACATGTATCTTGAGGATGTGTGCCAAAAACAACTTTTTTTCTCCTGCAGGGCATCCCCAATTTCTTCACTTAATGTGATGATGGACTCCATCAACGACTATGGTCCTCTGAATGTGAGAGCCACATGGACTGGGACACACATGACGTGGGTCATGTGTGTCCCAATTTGATGCAGTCATGTGATTGCATGATGTTTATGAAGGATGTCAACCAACTCCAGCCCAACACCATCGAAATCCGTGTAGAAAATTCACATACTTGGAAGGAGTTGATGAGGGAAAACCGCTTGGTGATGCGCAACTGTGTGTTTCTTCTCTGGTGATAATTTTGAATAGCCACAGTTGAAAAATTTCACGTTTTCTCTGCGCACGAACTGTTTATTTACATTTCTGCTCAATGGAGTTTGGACAGTTTTCCTGAGACACCATTTGATCCAAAGTTTTGGGGTTGTCTGTAGATTGCTGAAACTGTGCCACAGAATAGACACATATTGGAGGCAAAATCGCCAGCAGGTACAATCTTACAGTGTGGTACCACTTTCTTACACCATCGATATTTTGTTCCGTTCGTGGCTGGTTCTGGTATTTTCTCTCCATAACAAGGTTTGTCTTTAAAAACACCCTGTACCACTTTGGGATTGTTCAAACCACCAACAGGTAGCTTTCAAACAGGGGTCACTGACCCATGTGAACAAATACTGAAGTGGCCTGAATTTTGGTGGCGTATTCTTGGGGAGACATCTGAATGAACAATTGAAATTGTCAACCCTGTTTCAGAAAAACCATGCTTTTTCAGCACAGTAAAACCCGGAACTTTTTTAAATGCCTGTATCTAGGTATTACAGAGGCTGATTAAGATTCCCTTTGGAACATTAGCCAAAAAGGGTTGGCGTAACAAGTGACCAAAAAATCACTAAAATCGGGTGAACGCCAGCCAAGCTCTGGGCCAACTTGCAAAACTCATTTACCGACCCACGTAAAAAGTTTCCAGTTATGACCAGTTTTAACAGGATATAACGGGTTAAAACCGGTTTTGACCAGTGGTCTGGTAAAAACTCATCTTGACTGGTCAAAACACCACCCTGGTTTTGGGTGGGACATTTACCTGTCCTACACCCTCACCTTTAAGGGAAGGGCCCTGTGCTGTGGCTGATGATGATATTAATGACCCATATTGTGTTTCAACAGACAATGGTTCTATCTCAACTTCTAATATCTCTATTTGGGCACCACATACCCAAATAATTTTGCCATTGTCTCACCAGCAACAGCAACAGTATCATTTTGATGCAAATTAATTGCCCTGGTTATTTTGTAAAACACTCTTAAAACAAGCCAGTTCTTATTTGAATTTGGAGGATTTGAGGCAGCAAACATAAGTCCTTGGTCAAGGATTCACAGATTTTCAATTCAGTCTCCAAAAGAAGGTTTAAAAAGATGGAGGAAAATGGAAATATCACCAAAACTGACAAGATCAAATTTTTCTCGAGAATGTGGGCGTGGCAAAAATGTCAGGAAATGGAAGGACAAAAAAGGCATATCTGGTGAATAATTTCGATCCAAGACTTTTTCAGGACAACTGCAGGAACTTTCTGAATTCAAGTGATGCACAAATGAACCATGAACAGAATAGAGGTACCCACCCACCTGCCTTCATCTCTGTACAGAACAGTGTACAGAGACCTTGCACCATTGTGCTATTTCGGGGTGTGAAATTGCCAGACGTTGACTGGAAGTAGTTGGACTGCTTTTTTTATTTGTTTATTTTTCTTCTCTGCAGGCATTTGTTCAGAACCAAACCAGGGCAGGCTACTTGGGAGATGCCTCAATCCTACCTGATCTCTGTGCCTCACATCAAAAGCAGCTTATTGTGATGCTGAAGAACCATCAGCAAATCCGTGACGTCAGACGACGTTGCATCAAAGCCAAAGTGGAACTGAGCTTAAATCTGCACACTCGTCTTCGTTGGATAATGTACATTGAGAAAGCACTCTGTGAAGTTGACAACAAGCTGGTCTACTACCATGAGCTTTTGAAAAGACTCAGACGACACATGGATGTCATTCGACAAGTTCACCTTGCACCAACCTTGTACCTGACAGCTGTGGTTGAAGTTGTTCGCAGGAGAGCATTTAGTTCTGCATTTATGGAAGTTAGTAGTACCTACCTAGGCTTTAGCTTAGCAACTGGGCCTCTTTCATGTGACATTTTTCAACTGGACCTCGAGCCTTCTTTTTTAACCACAAGAGGATTAAAGTGACACTTTTTTGGCTATTTTCCCCAAAATTAATGTGAAATGTCCAACCCCAACCAGAAGGCAAGAATGGTGTCACTCATTGGGGCTGGGCTCTCATGGGTTTCGTATGGCTGATGGAAACACTTTTCTTCATTTCTTTTCTGTGCCAGGGTCATCCTAGAGCAGTGGTTTCCAACCTTTTTTGATGGTGGCGCACCGATTTTCCAATTTTTGTTGCACGGCACATTGACCAAAATGGTGCACTAACTAATGTGCAAAATTGCTCAACATTGGCGCGATTTTGTCCCAACATCGTGGAAATTTCACACAACCATCGAACGTTTTTTGTCTAACTTCCATGATTTTGAGGCAGTAATTCACGTGCAATATTTTCCAAAAAGTCTCACAATGTTCGCATCATATTTTGCTGCAATTACAGTGTTAGAATTGGACATTCTCAATTTCTTTGCTGGAACAATGACACGACAATATTGCCCCCATGTCCGTGTGGTATTCCGCCAGCACAGCCCGATTTTTTACGTTCGATTTTTTACATTCACATGCAAAATCACCCTGCTCAAATTTCAATGCCGAAAGCCAGAATTCGAAAGCGAATCAGAAAAGAATGGCCAATATTTAAAGTTGACACATTCGTGGTGGTTTCAAGTTTCAACTCCTATTTCTCAGAAACTTTTTGATTATGGCAGGTACTTTTTTCATTGTTGGTTATTTTTATGGTTACACTTTTGGGGCCCAAACCGTTCAATTTCCATGCACCATTTTCTCTTTGTTTCAGTTTGCAAGTGTTCTTTCAAACCGATCCAAGGAAGTTTATCATGCTGAAATTTCCACCAGAAAGGACTTCCTTTCGCAGTTCCAGGGTCATTTCCTTTCAGCTCTCTTTCCCGGAATGGACGATGTTCCTCCTTCGTCATTTGCAACCGATGTTCCACCACCATTCGACACCAACCTTCCACCAATTGCTTCAGAGGACCTGGATATGCTCAGATTGGCACTTCCGGAAATGTTTTCTGCCATTTCTGTTCCTCCGTTGATGACATTTGCTCAGTTATGGAATCATGGGATTTCGTCTGATTTGAAGGCCTCTTTTCAGCATCAACTCTCCAATGATCTTCAGTTGCCATCTTGCTTGGAACTGTCATCGAAAGTGTCAACAAGAATTCCCTTTTGTGCTGAGTCATTGCGGAGAGAAGTGGCTGATAATGTTGACCGCCTGCCAATCAGAGGAACATTTCATTTTCCGGAGTTCTCCTCCGACAGAGTCGTTGACTCAGAGACCGACACCGACGAGTTTGAGAAGGTCGGCGAGAGTCCAGTTGACACTTTCTTCGATGCAAGTGGACCAGGCTCAGCAAAGAAGATCAAATGCGAGCTGAGCAAGAGTGAAACTGAGAAGACTTCAGTGTCAGAGTTTCACAGTTCTAGCAGGAGAAGCAGCAGTGCATTGGCATCTGCAAAGAAACTGGGACATTCATTTGGTCAGAATAACACCAGTTGTGGTGGACAAAAATCTGGTGATGAATTCGTTACTGCTGACTTCTACCTGGACGAGTCACTGCCATCAAGTTTTACAGATAGCAACGGAACAATTGTGCAGGGGAACGGGAAATCAAAAACGAGAAAACATCAACAGCACATGATAGCAGAGCTTCAGAAACAGCTGGAGGAAAAGTCGGAAATGATTGCCACCCTGAAGGTTTGATTTCATTAGTTTTTTACTGGTCGTTTACCGTAATAGTGTTATTTTCTTGGTATGCTAGTGAACTTGCATGGCACAAATGCACTTAGGTTTCAACTTACTAGTGTGGTGAATTTGTGGGGACATAGTCCTGGTGCAAAAAAAAAAACAAAAAATAGCACAATGATTCATTGGAAGCAACAGCAAAATAAAGCTAAAGGGAGCATATTTATTGTGTGAGTAAGCACAATAAATATCACATGAATCTATTTAATTTGCCTGAACCCCAGCAAGTGATTGAGAAGTGATCACCCAAACTGATTAAGTTTCGATTTGTATTGCCATCGGGAACATCTCCACGAATTTTGGCGAAATGTTTTCGGGACACCCTGTATATTGAATTGGGCAAAATTCTTGACATGATTTGCCAAAATGTTGGGCTCAATCATTTTTGACAGGTTTCCAATTGAGTGTGAATGTACTTGTTTATTATTTTTCCAACAGGTTAGCCTGGAAGGATCAGACTGTAAAGTTATACAGCAAAAGGATATCAACAAGCAACTCTCTGATGTGCTTAATTTATCTATCTCTGAACTAAGACGGGGTCTTAAAGAGATGAGAGGAGAGGCCGAAGAGAAAGAAAGAGATTTAGATGTGAGCCTTTCTGCAATCAGCCAGACATTGGTTGATTGTGTTGTTCGTTTGGATGCAAAGACGAAAGAGCAATTGAAGGCTGTGGCAGAAGAGGCACAACAAGAGATCTCTGAACTGAAATGTCTGCTGAAGAAATCAAAACTCCTGGCTGACGAAAGGAACGAACAGATAACAGCTCTCAACGATAAGATCATCACAATCCGTGATCGCTGTGAAGAAGAGAAATCGGAAATGGTCCAACGATTGACGATTGAACATGAATTTGATTTGGAATCGGCCAAGGAGGAAATGTGCAAGGAATTCTCTATGCAGGGGAAAGACCTGGAAGAGATGGGAAAGGTTTTTGATGTCTTTTGTCTTCTCTATTTTGTTCATCTGGATCAAGGTTGTTTGTAGCATTGCTGTTCTTGAGCTGGTATGGTAGGCATGCTGAGAACTTCTTGCAGTATTTAGGTGCATCCATTTAGATGCATATGTATTTGCATCTTCTTTTTAGGTTTTTAGGTGGGGACCTGGTTTCGGCAAACTTCTTCTTTTTTGACCGATTTTGTTCAAATTTTCCCCACTCTTTGGAACTAATCAAAACAACTTAAATCAAAAATATTTACCAACAACAAGTCTAATCCTGTTGTTGGTAAATATTTTTTGTCAAATGTTGAATTGCCCTTCTCAGATAGTACGGTATACTTAGGAGTTACCTTCTCAAAGACATTGGATTGGGGTAAGCATGTTGATAAGATAGTAAACAAAGCAAATTCAGCATTGTATTTTGTTAGAAGGGTCTTCCATAGAGCGAGTAGAGTGGTGAAGGAAAAAGTCTACCTTGCACTGGTCCGATCCCTTCTCGAGTACGCATCAGCTGCATGGGATCCATATCACCTGATTCATGTTGAAAAACTGGAAAGAGTCCAAAGAAGAGCAGCTCGCTTTGTGACTGGATGCTACTCTTTCCCCAGCAGCATCACATCTTTGTTATCTGACTTAGGATGGTCTTCGCTATCCAAACGTAGAGCAACCTCAAGACTGGTTGGGTTGTTTCACTGCCTTAATAACGTTGGCGGATGGTCAGACCTAAAAGAATATCTGTTCCCCCCTAACTACGTGGGCAGGCATGATCACAATTTTAAACTCCGGTCAAAGATTGCCCGCAGAGATGTGGGGAAGTATTCTTTTGTGTGTAGGACAGTAAGGGAATGGAATGTTTTGTGTGTAGGACAGTAAGGGAATGGAATGCTTTGAGCCCTGTGGTCTTTGGCAATGCTCGTGATATAAGTGCTGACACGTTTAAGAGAAATTTTCTGCAGAGGACGAATTAATCTAGTTTTTATCCTGTCTGGATAAATTACACATTGTTTTGATTCATGTTGTCTTTGCGTCACACTATAACAATGCCTTCTGGTTGCTATTGTTTGTGCTATCCGCATTGTAATTTGCGCAGGAGAAGTCCATGCAAATTAAAACTTAGTATTATAATTATAATAACTTCTGTGCAAAATTTGAACGCTGTAGCTCTTCTGTTTTGGCCACAGTAGCCATTTTAGGGTAAAAAACAAGGTAATGTTCTGTCCCTTGTACAGAGATAACCACACGTGTAAGAACGCCCAAATTCGACTTATGGGGGTAAAAACCAAGCCAAAACTTTTGACAAGGCCTGATTTCTTGTTTTTGGTCCCAGAATTGTGTGGCAGGTCCCTGCGGTAAAATCATGCCTGCGGTCTTTCATATGCCATGTTTTCTGTTAAGATATTTGCAAAATATCTTTCACCATTAGAAATTAGAGATTTCAGTGCATCTGCTGCACACATTAAAAAAATTGGACAATTTTAATTTTTTAATTTAAATTTTGGGCAGATCCACTTGATTTTGGTATCGGATGAGAGCTGAAAGAATGAGGAATTAAGAAAAAATCTAACCCCTCCCCCCTTCATTCTCGCCATCCTTTTCATCGCATCAGAGGAGAGGTAGGTAAGATGTTTTAAACGGATGGAGATGTCTTTAAATTTTGAATTGATCTCATTCACGTTCCCGAGGGTGGATTGCAATTTCAAATCCAGGATACGTACAATGGAACTGTGTGGTAGATAATTCCTAATTAGGAATGAGACATACTCAAAGTATAGAGGATACCAACTGCCAATCTTAATAACCCTGTGGAACCATTTGGTGTTTCTAGCTCTCCTTTTCTATTGATCAAAAACAAAAACCAACGATTCCCGATGATGTGCATCCTATCCCATCCTGTCAGGTATCATGTCCCAGAGTTGTCCATTTTTTGAAGATATAAGGACTCCCTTTTGCAACTTGACTTCCAACTGGACACCAGACTGTGAATTCGTTTGTTTCGATGTTGATCTTAAAAATCAACATTTGTGCTGACAGTGGCGGAATCGAATTTAGGCCCGTGGCCGAATTTATCAAGGCCCGTGAATGCATTAAAGAAGATCACACCGCGAGAAAAGCGAAATTTCGGAGGAGTTCATTGGGTGACTTCATTAGCAGATTGATTTGCTGACAGCTTCCCTTAATTTGAGCTGACATTTTCAATTCCAAAATCAACCAGTGCGGGTGGGCAGTGCTCATTTTTTTATGGAAAGGAGGGACTTTTTCAACCCACTTGCAGCCTTTGGCAGTCGGCCTTGTCCATGAAGGACCCCAAGAATCGAACTACTGGTTCCAAGGTAGTCCAGAGCTGACTGCTGGATTCCATCCAATTCCTCGATTCTCGCCCGGAACTTGAACTCACCGAGACTCACTGCAACAACAACACAAAACACAACCTCAACATTTCAGAAGTGCTTGATTTATTTTTGCTGTGCCCAATACTCATTTGGATTGCCTTTTTGAGGAATGCATTCCAACCCTTTTTCAGACACTTGAACTTGGGAAAATACAAATTATGAACTTGGGAAATTACAAATGAATACGAACTTGGGAAATACAAATAAATGTGAACTTGGGAAAATACTACGGATGACCGGTACCGGTATTTCTTCCGGTGCCGGTACCAGGTTGGTACCTGTACCGGTGCCAACCGGTACCGGGACTTATCGAGTGACATATAAATACAAATAAATACAAACTTGGGAAAATACAAATAAATACGAACTTGGGAAAATACAAATAAACACGGACTTGGGAAATAGGGAATAAGTGCAAACTTGAGAAAATACGAACTTGGGAGAAGCTACCTGATCGAGAATTGAACAGAATGGTACCAGAATATGCAATCTTCAGCAACAGAAATAAACTTCTGAAAATTTTTATGTTTCTTTCAAAGCAAGATGGAAGAACACCCAATAGGTGGGGGAAAAAGATCATGAACTTTTCTTAGTCTTCCCTGAATTTTGACTGGTGTTCGTCTTGGATGTGTATGCATACATAATGTGTGACAATGGGGAAGGAGGCAACCTGGCAAATTCGAAAAAATGAACAAAAACGCATGCAAATGCTGAAAAAATTGATCTCTACAATTTGAAAGAATTTTGAGTCTGTGAGAATCGAACCGTGGATCATTCGTATAGCAGGCGAGCGCTCGTGACAACTGAGCTACCTGCACGCTAATGAAATCTTTACTTCAAGTCACCGCTGTCATTTTATTGTTGCATTTTAAACAATACTGTGAAAATGACTTTTTAACTAGGGAACGGATGTTTCCTACGAAGAGAGAGGGGGTGAGATAAAAAAAAGCCCAATCAAAGCTGTCTTCTTGAGAGGAGTGTGGTGCATACAATCATTCTTTTCTTTTTTTTTTCGCTCTTCCTGATTTGCAGATGATGACCGAGAGAGAGCAGCAGATATTATCCCTGAAGCGTGAGCTGGAGACACAAGAGCTGTCAATGCAGGAACAATTCAAAGTTGAGAGGGAGAGTTTGAAGAGGATCTTGGATGAGAAGTATTCCGAACGGGAGTCTAAGCTCGTTTCGGAGTCGTTGAGGGAGCTTAAAGAGAGGCATGTGGCAGATTTGCAATGTGCAAGGAAGGAGGGTGAGGAAGCTGCTTCTGCTAGAGCTGAGGAAGCACGAGGAGTACTTGTGCATGATTTCAGACAGGTTAGAATTCAGCACCGACTGCACTCATCTACAGTCAGATTAGTGAAGATGGCTGCTTCACTAAGAGAAAAAAATCATGTTATGTTTCAGGGTATGGGCCGAATGGTGCTCGTAGTGAAATGTTTTACACCTCAAAATTGAGAAATTCTTCTCTTGGCAGCTTTGAGATGTTACCATGATGTGCACCAAGCAGTTTGGCAGCTAATTGACAAAACATGTTTTTCAATATCTCAAGATCTTGAGAGTAGTTTTCCTCATGATTATCACGTTTCAGAGGAATTACTCCTTCCTCTGGTGGTGCTTGAGGGACACATGACATGAGTTCGACCAGCAGACAACAGGACAAACACAGCATTACCACTTGTTCTTGCCAAACCATTGCCTCCTAAATTTCTGCTGATTAGGGATTTCCAGAAATGGTCCATGGTAGTCCTATCTTTTCAGTTGAGCACTTGTGTCCATGTTTTGTTTGAATGTGATTTTTCTATCAGATCTAGACTTTGGTTATGCCAACCACTTTGTGATTTGCTCAGATTGGAATGTGGTTAGTGCTGAAGCAGTGCTCTGACAAAACTGTTGCCTCACTTTGCTTTTGGCATGAGTTCCTTTAGTCTCGTTTTCAAAAGCAAAACTTGACAGTCTTTATCTGTCCTCTCTCTGAGTGTCCACATTTGCATATTATCCCGCATTGCCTGTACCTGACTCCTGAAATTTGCTGCTGATTGGTCTATGTTTTTGGCAAAAGTAAGTGCCAATTTTCCTGTGTTGGATCGTAATACAGGCGATGTTCATTTCCCTTTTTGATGAGCAGTTTTGAGTCTTCTCTTAAAAGATGAATAATTGGCTTGTTCCCTCTTTTTCTTCTTCTGATTTTTGATGATTCTGCATGATGATTGTGGAGCCTCTCGTGATTATAAGTGGTAATAGAGATGAGGATCAATCGTAGAACAGATAGAAAACTGATGTCTCACCCTCTGAGGACGGCTTCCGCTTCTGGATCTTCCTCACCGTTCGACTTGCTATCTTCAACACGATGCTTCAGTGGGAAAAGGGAATAATATGCAGAGGGTAGGGAAGTAAGCGAAGAGAAAGGAAAAATAAGCAAAAGGGATTGCAAAGCGGGTTTGGGCATTTCTGATGAATCGTCAATTGGAGTTGTCGACTGGACGTTGAGTCTCTGCAATTAGGTAGACAAACTCGGCAGAAGATAAATAATGATCAAATATCTGGTCGTGGTCAGTGGTCGATACTGATTCCATTAGACAACAGAGCACTCAAGCCTCGCCCTGACCACGCTGGCGTGCTCATCAATGAAGAGTAATAATAGTAGCCCTTCTTAGGCATAACAGTTTCTGGAGTCTTTGCTCCTCTAAAACCTGTGTGACCTAAGGGGGAGGCTCCTCCACCTCAAAGAAACAATGTTTCACCAGGATTAACGTCTGGTGAAACATTCAGGAACCTTACATGATGGAGTGCTTGGTTGCCATTCTGTATTATACTGTGATGTGAGGGTAGGTGTTTGACTTGATTCAGGGGGAAGACTTCAAAACAGCATCTCAAACACACAGCATAACAGACCAAGCTTGCATTTCCTTCCTTCTCTTCATGTTTCACCACCAGTCCATCATTTTATGACAAGCTTGTGTGATTCTTTGTCATTCAGAAGTACCTATTCCCAAATATTTGATTGAGGCACTAGGGTACTTTGCATTAATCAGATAGATAATAAATAATGCAGGTGTTATTTTATTTTTGCCATAACCGTCCAGATTTGTGAAAGGCAAGCCAGTTCATTGGAGGAGAGATTTGCCAAAGAGTGGGAGAGAAGGAGGTCGGAGCTGACAGCTGATCATGAGAAGAAACTGGAAGAGGAGACATTACGACTGAGACGACTACATCACGAAGAACTGGATAGTTTACGATCACGTTTCAAACTCTTCACATCGATGGAAAAGAGTGCCAGCGACACTAGCTTAGAGAAGATGAGTTTGGTATGTGCAGTGGAACTTTAATCTTCTTGGTGCTGAATTGGACAAAAAAATATTTGGCCATTTTCTTCCATCCAAACGTTGTTTCCGGCCCTTTTTTCACCTCATTTCGGCACTTTCTCAATCAGATGGTACACTCGCAACAAATAGTTTAGATGGCGCAACATGCATACCTTTGTGTTACTTTTCATTTTTATTAATTTCGGAGCAAAAGTGTTCGTCCCTTTAAGAAGGGTTTCGATTAAAAGTCTATGATGAGTGGTAAGGTTCGTGTAGATTGTACACTTTTATCTGAATTTAACTTTCACTGGCAGTAGCCAGTCTCCCAGAAGACTTCCTTCCGCATCCTCTCTTTACTTGGTATGCAGTTCTCATAAGGAGGGGTTTTTTTTTATCTCTGGTCCTCACGAACTGGGTTTTCTCCCTACCTCCCCCAGCGATGACCGAAACCGTTCGCACACACCGGGGTAACAAAAAAAGGATTTAAGTTCCTATCTGGTCCGAAAGGACCGGGTTTTCCCCCTACCTCCGAGGCGACGCAAAATGCGATCGACCAACCCTGGTTCCCAGGTTCGGCTGGTACAAATCAACAAAAAAAAAAAATTAAGTTCCAGTTAGGTGGATCCTAATGGATTGAGATGGTGGATCCTAGTGGGTGGAAGTTAAGTGGATGCGGTGGGAAAAAAGGACCCGGGATGACTGAAAGCATCTAGCATGGCACTATATGCGACTGACCACGGGTCTTGTACGTAGGTTGGTACAACTCCATTGATCTATCATAATGCCTTCTGGAACTTTCAAGCTCATAGAAGTGTTGTTACAATTGTTGTAAACAATTTTTGAAAGGTAGCAAATAATAATTGAATGTGTTGTAAATTCATTCACACAAAAATCTGATGGTTTGACTGCTTTTGGACTAAAAGAAAATAAAAACCCACAGTTTTAGTTTTCTTTCGGAGGCCCTTGATCTTTAACCATAATGCCGGTGCAAATCAAGATTCTGTTGCTGCACATCCCTGTTTGGCATGTATTTTAAATGCGCTTTTATGGGCTGAGCAAAAAATCATCTTCACACCAATTATTTTTTTAAACATTTGCATATTTTTCTCACAAGCCCTTCATATGTGAAGGTTCTTGTCATGAGTGCAGAATTACAAACGAAAACTCTGATGGTGGGAGTATGTCAATTTATTTTATCCCTTTTAGGACCTGGTTGGGTCCTCCCAGAGTGGGCATTCCATTGCATGGCCACCATTGATTGAGTTAATTAGTTTCTTGGTCTTTCTTGCTATTGTTGTAGCGAACTGGCACTGGTGTTCCAGTTGCACCTTCAGCTCAGTGTGTTGTTTCAACAACCAAGGCTTTTGATGAATTGGCAATTGGTCAGGTTGGTGATGCAGGTGCTGCTGGTACCTTCAGCAATCCAGAGACCACCAGTTGGACATCTGCCCAATCTACTCCTTCAATGAATGTTGCAGCTCGTCTTGCTGCAAGTGGTCATGTTGCCAATAATTTCAGCCAACTGGAGTCCATGCATTCGGCACTGCAGGAGAAAGATGCCATGATCGAACGACTCCTGGTCCAGCAGGGCAAACTGTTGGCTGAGAATGATGAGTTCAAAATGAGAATTGCATGCTTGTTTGAGAATGCAAATGAACCAGAACAGAAATCTCTTGTTCAAGCATCTGGTGAGGATGCTGATTTGTCTGAAACAGTTGCCATTGCAAATACGGCCACGACTTCATCGATGGACGAAGAAAGTCACGTTAGCAAGCAGTTTGACATGGCCCATTCTTCATCAGCTGTACCAAATGATGACGTGGCATTCGATCGTGATAATAATAATGATAATGGTGATGATCAAATGGAGTCCAGTTGTTGTACCATGTCCGAGTCATCTACAACCATTTGGTGAGCGTGATTTTGGATTTGAATTTAAGGGGGCACATAGGGCTAGCGGGTCAACTTCGATGTTTATTATTCGATTTTGTGGAAATTTTGCACACTGTTTAAGCACACTTAGACAACGTTTTTCCCAAAATTTGGTCATCCTCGGTTTGTCAGTTTTGGAGTTATTGAGAAAAGTGTTGCCGACAAAGCGGTTAACTTTACGCCGGTCTCCAGCGTACACCGACCACAATTATGACCTGGAATTTTGCATGCCTACTCAAAAAATCCTCAGAAATTGAGTGATGAAGCCAGATTTGAGCAAATTTGGCTCCTTCACACTCAATTTGATGCACGAAACTCACTACCGTACAACTTATGGTGCTCTATGACATGTTACAGGTATGTCAAATTTTATCTCTCTGGGACGAATAAGTCCTGAGAAACAGCACCGCGAAGTTTAAAAACAGTGCAAAAAAGCAAATGCGGAAAAAAAGCGTTTAAAGAAAGGAGAAAACATGAATGCGCTTGGTGCGGGTGGTGCGTAATCCTTCCATACAGTGAAAATTACAAGTTTTATCAGAATTTTTGAAGGTCAGAAATGGATTCTACACACATGAATAAGTAAGATAGGGTGAAAATGCAAAAACCCCAAAAAATTCATTTTTGGCCATTATTAGCTCTGTGCCCCCTTAAGGGGGAGTGTGGGCTTAGAAAAAATTTTATGCATGATTTTTGGGCGTTGCTTTTTGACATCACGAAATTGTCCATTTGATGGTACCTATTCCAATGATTTCAAATGAGGTAGCTTTATTGGTTGAGGAGTTATCACGATTCCTGTGTGACACTCTTTTCGAGCGTACTTTTCATTTGCTGCATAAATTGACAAATATCTTCTGCGCATTTTTACCACTTTCACTTTTTGACATTTTTCGAACTTTCGATTGCTTTTTCTCAGCTCCCCGATGTCACAGGAAAGTGAAAAAAGACCCCATAATTGTGGCACAAACACTGGAAATGTTGGAAAAATACATGTATAAGTTCGAAAATGCAAAAAACTGGCTTTGTTACTGAACTTTAGGCAAAAAGGATGACTGTAATAACTCCTGAAATATGAGAGACAAAGCAGTGAAAATTTATATGAAGACTCATTTAGACAAGTCCAACAAGTGCGCCAAAATTCAAAAAAATTGGTTGAATTCTACCGAAGTTTGCATTTTGACCCTCTGACCCCCTTTCGTTCTGAAAAATCCCGTGTGGCTTTTCCTGCTTTCTGCTTCATTCTGTTTTTGCCTTTTTTCTTTTCTAAGTTGATGTGGGATTCCAGTATGCATGCGCTTCGGTGACTGAGATGATGGGTGGTTTTTTCCCCACTAAAAAGCAATTTTCTGTGATATTTTGCTCAGCATGAACTCTATTTTACACAGATCTGCATTCTCCCTCCATGTCTGTGAACAACACTTGAACTTCATGGATGCACAGACAGACAGATCCATGGTTGGTTGGTTGGTTGGTTAACAGGATTAGGTACAATGCAATGCTAATTTTCATTTACTACGATGTGCTGATCTCACGATGAGGTTCTACCAATTCATGGAGTTTGTTTGTTTGTTTTTTTTTTTTTTCAATTTGGATCATTTGTTTTTTTTTTCCAATTTGGATCATTGTTTGTTTTTTTTTTTTTTTCTTTCAATTTGGATCATAGAGACAATTTGAATCTTTGTTAACTGGTACATTGCCTTGACCATTTCAAATCAAATAACTTAATTTGCAGGGACAAGAGTCCACGCGCAAATCAACACAAAACATCGATGGCAATATACCAACAGAACAAGAACACAAAAAGTCATGTCACTTCATCAGTCAAGATCTGACATTGCGCTTGAAGGTGCCCACACTTATCTCTCTATCTGTCCCAAAAACATCAGAACCCAGGGCGTGCCAATCATACACTGTCCAGACAGCAAAAGAATACTTCCCCACATTTTTGTGACAAGCAGCAGAATAGAGCTTATAAATGGTCTTGTGTACCAAAATGACTAGGTGGCAATAAAAACTCCTTTATGGAGGACCAGCCGCCTACATTATTCAGCCCCAAGAATAAACCAGCCAACCTAGCAACCTTCCTACGAGAAGCCAAGGAGTTCCACTCCAGCTCTTGCATCATATCGGACACACTTGATGTTGATACTTCTTGTGTCATGAAGGAAACATACCCCAAGTGGGAAGTTGGTTTGAGATGCCCCAGGTTGGTTTTGTTCTGATGTCAGCTTTGTCATGAATTTGTGGTCATCAGGTGTTGTAAACTGGCAGTGTGATGTAAGGACAGCTGAAAACCATTGCGTTTTTTCTCATTTTTGTTTGGGACAAATTTAACACTGTTTAATATGAGCCCTTGTTTTTTGTTGGACCAATAATTGCTTTCATGTTTTGATCACCTCCCGTTTGTATGCTTTTTTCTCCAACCCATTTACAGTGGTCCCTTGCAAGAGATAAGTTCAGCTGAGTCTGATTTGTTGTTGTTGTCTTCTGCCAGTTCTGCGTCTTCTAGCAAAGCAGCTGTCATCTCTGACCTGGATCAGCTTTACTCTCATGAGACAGGGGTAAGTAAGACTCATTTGGACTCTCACCCGTGTGGTATTTTTTATTGATCAAAGTGTCGGAATTTATTCACTTTTTCCAGTCTGGGGAGCATTACTGTCTCCATGATTCGTTGATGTGCACTAGATGGGTTGCAAAAGGAGTTTATCATCAGTTCTTTGTGTTTAGATTTTCTGGAAATCAGTCCAGTTTCAGTTCTCTACTCTCTTGTTTTCTACTTGCAAATGAAGTTGCTGACATGTCTCTAGTCTGAATCCACCTATCCACTGTTCATTTTGCTCCATCAGCTTTTTGGGGACTCTGGCCTGAAACCCTCTTGCTTCTTGAGTGACTATGCACTTAAAAACCTCTTGCTTTTAGGGGACAGCTACTGAAACCCTCTTGCTTTCAGTGACTGCTTGTGCACGTACAGCCTTTGTGTTTTGGGGAACTCTGCTTCCAAAACTCTTTGCTTTTTGGGGACTGCTCAAAATAAGTCCGTCATTTTCTGACACTTTGGGAGCTTTGAAAAGATGTGTGTAGAAAGCCTTGGTTGAACCTGAAAAAAAAACCCTTGATTTTCTTCCCAAAATAGCTGGAAACCTGAAAGTTGGCATTGCTCTGAGTCTGTGGGAGGCTGTGACTCTTGGCATCTAGCTTAATCATTTCTTTGAATTCTCTCTCTCCATTTTTTCTTTCTTTCATTTAGTTTTGTGATCTGTTGAACATGGTGGCACAAGGAAAGATGACCATTACCAGGTATCTTTGTGTTTAATTTATGCCGATCTTGGTCTATGTATGTCCTGTCATTTCTCTTCACATCTATGTATCTCGAGTTGCCCCTCAGTTTGTAATAGACGCTTCTAAACTTTATGCTAGTGCACTATACGTACTCATCCAGTTCAAGAAACCAAAACCAACCTTCCTTGTGAATTCACATCGTTTCATCCTTGCTGGCTTCCTTTACACACCATACCTTCTGGTTGCCTACCTGCCTGCCTGCCTTCTGTAAAAAAGCACCACTCCTTTTGCCAACAACAACACAAACAATAATGTTTACTGCACCAGTCTCCATATAAAAATTGGAATGATTGCCATGTAAATCCTGAAGGAGGCAACATTGTTTCACCTCATAGAAGCACTCTTCCACTTTGGTTTTATTTTGAAATAGGTAAATAAGAAAAGTCATACTGCAACCATCACGACAAATTGAAAATTTCGGCGCGCGGGAATTGATGAATGGACGAAGGTGTCA
>JASGXE010006852.1:0-31866 GCA_030068105.1 Sinentomon sp. SZTP_YWyxl | reverse complement strand
AGTTTCCTCCTCCCGAAGCTCCGCGTGCCATCATGAAGACCCCGATTTCAAGATCCTCAGCTCCTGGACTGCATTCTCCCGCTGGTAAAACATATTGAAGGGTGAATTGCAAGCTTGGCAACTACTCTGGAAAAGGGAGGATGGTGCTCTGCGATGGATGCTCCACATATTTCCACTTCGAGTGTGTCGGACTTGCCAAAACCAGACTTATTCCTACATGGGCATTGTGGATGTGCATAAGGATTGCATCGGCGATTTTCGTGAGATGAGAAGCCTCCTCGGGCAGTTAAAAGTGCTCTGTTCTTCAAGTCAATCAACTTTCTGTGGGCGAGCCACTGCGATCCACCGTTCACTCCCATTACAGGTTTCCGCTGGTTCTATGCGCCCATGCTGCATTATGGCGCTTGAACTCCCTTTTGCAACGGCAACAGTTCGAACTACTGAGCCGCCTCCATTTTGAAGGATGGATACATTATGCAGGAGTCTTAAATTTGTCTTTCATCTTTCACTGTTTTTGGTTCGAGTGAAGGCAATATGCAATGTCAGTGTCGAACTGGCACCAACATGCAACTCTTTCTTGCTCATGATCATGATGTGAGCATATTCAAATCAAATTTGCAGGTTCTTGTTTTGTTGCACTTAGTGCAACAAAACAAGAACCTGCAAATTTGATTTGAACATGCTTACATCATGATCTTGAGCAAGAAGTGCAACAAAACAAGAACCTGTGCAAATTTGATTTGAATATGCTTACATCATGATCTTGAGCAAGAAAGAGTGGCATGTTTTTCCCACAATGCATTGGTGAGAGTTTGCAGACTGTGACCACCAGTTGCTGGGCCTGGTGAGGCGATCAAAAGGCACAACTAAAGAAAGTTTGAGGAGATGAACTTGAAAATTTTGAAAACGTCCGCCGCAGTGGAGGCACAAAAGTTATTTTTTGCGGAGAATTCTTCCCCGGAAGTCGATGAACCTTTCTTTTTCATCCTTGTGGAAAAGATTTCCCTGCGGACATTGATTTGTTCCACCTTGCCATTGCAAGGCAGGTTTTGTCCACCATTTTTAGCTTTTATTGCGTGCAAAAACTGAACGAAAGGAGAAAACGGTCCGATGATTTTGTTGAAATTTGATGAACATTTTGACAAAAAGGGCAAAATAAAATATTAGTCTATCGTCCAGATCGAACCCTCACAATCGACCTCCGAAAAAAAATCGTGTGGGGCCCTGCCCAGTGGGCCACGGCCCAGTTGATAATTTTAATAAAAATTGTAACTTCTTTTTCCGGAGGGCCCAAAGATCATGGGCCCCTGCGCTTGGGCCCTGTCGGCCCATGCCTAAATCCGGCCCTGAGACTGCCGCCAACAAAATCGAAAAATGATGTGCCTCTGAGGCAGCTTCGCGTGATTCAAATTGTCCTTGTCCTTTCAAGTGATGACACTCCCGAAAACGAGAAATTTTCAGTTGTTGCAAGAAGAATGTGAACAAACATAATGGCCGCCCAGTGTCTGAAAAATGATCATAGATCTTCAGCAGTTGAAGAAGTTGAAGTTGAAGGAAGTTGAAGGAATATCAAAGCGAAGAAAATTGGGAGTCCTTAGCATGTTTTCGTTTTTCGAGGCATATTCTTGAGCCAGACGCCTGCACTGTGCCGGTGGGGCTTTTTTTATCGGATCTTTATCTGTTGGGTCCCCGAATATAATTTCCACAATTTTTTTATTTGTTTTTTTTTTTTTTGTTTAAAAGTTCATATTCTGAAGTCTATTCAACCGCTATGTCGAGCATTAAAACCTGGCTTGAAGTAACACGTATGCAGGCCAGCCGTGCATAAGTTGGCTATACAATTGAGAGCCGTGTCCGTAATTGGACATAGACTTTCTATGAAATTGACCCGAAAAGGTGAAACTGTCATTCAGTATTGGAGCAAAATTGCGCCCATATGATATTATTTGCCAGACATCACGCTCGATATTGAGGCATGACCTACACCATATTTTGTCAATTTGTTTTCCCACAATAGGTACTGCCTGGATATTTGGAGCAACATTGGCACATCCCAATTTGCACATCATGGTCAGACCAACGGTGGCATGAAGGTGGCTAATAAACAAATGAACGGTGAGTCAACCAAATTACTTGAAGTTGGACCAACGCCTAAAATTTAAAATTGTCAACGTCCGAGGCGCAAAGTTGCCGAACGCACAGGATTTCAAACCTACTCCTACATCATATGACATGGTCCTGCGCAAAGGGAATTTTCATCTAAAGAGTGAACCGCAACACAAATAAATTTGTTTAAAGGCAATTTCAAGGAGCGTTTTCCGGAAGCTGACCGATTGGCCGAATGGATAAGACGTCCGCTCGTAAAATCGATGTTCTCCATTGTTGGTGGCTCGCAAAATTACATTAGCACCTGGGATTATCGTCCATTATGGATCTGGACAGACCAATAAGGTACAATTAACTGGCATATGGCTTTGTGTGCCTTGCAAAGACGCCATCAAGTACTTCGAAAAGGTCAACTTTTTTGTTGGTGGTGAACCTGCGTTGCTCGGTCCCAAAAGCGCAGCACTGAAGGCAAGAGACATGGAAGCTCCAATCGGATAAAGAACTCTCCTTGGAGCCCCGAACTGCTTGCTAAATAAAGAAGGTATTCAGAATGAAATCTTCCATGGAAATCCTCCACTGAAAATCATTTCGTCTGGCTCCTTCCCGATGCCAAGAGCTTTCTGCCACGCTCTCTCCTCTTCACTGGCGCAACTTTCGTTTTATAATTTAGTTGTCAAGAATCTTCTATTGGCGTTATTGTCCTGATTTGTGCCTTCGTGTTTGTCCTTTGAAATATTGTACATGATATGAGAAGGTTTGTTGTGAAATCATATGGATTTCCTCTGGCACAAAAAGATTCCCCACCTTGTAAAAGATCTGCTTTATCACTTATCACATTGGCGGCAGCAAACTCTATTGTTTCCCAAGAAATGAGGTGCTCAATGTGCTTCTACTTTGCCTGTCTTTAATTTTTTACACGCCGTCCCCTCAAATGTCAATCTACATGACATTTTGGCTTTATGTATGCATGAGCCAAAATGCTGTCCTTGCTCACTGGGATTTTTTCATTTTCCAAGATCATGATTGGATCTGTGATTTAAAAACGAATAAGGAATATCGTGAGAAGGTCTCATGGCGAAAATTTGCATTCGGTTTAAACGTATGGGCAATTCATAATCCAAATCCATGCAGCCGATGGGAGACAGAGTGCATGTTATTTTAGGTCAGTCGTGAGTTGGATACGACAATTATTTAAAGAGGAAAAGGTGACAGTTACCAATGACGAGCGCACCGTTTGTCCAATCGCGGTCACGAACGACCCAATGGTTGCTGTTGTGAGGAGGTTGGCTGATGAGAATCTAAGAATCGCCCTGAATCTGTTGAAACGGATTTGGGGATTGAACACACTGGTGTCATGGCAATTGTTGGGACATTGTTATGCAACAAAAATCTGATCTTCCAGCCTCCTCAGAGCAGTCAGAGCAGCAAGCATTGGCTCGTTCGTGACCTCGATTGGTCTACCCGGGCGTTCTTCATCAGTAACTGCCTTTCCTCCCCTTAAATTGGCGCAACCGAATGCAAATTGTTGCTCTGAGCAGTTCTTTAAAAATTTCCCTTGTTTAAATGCAGAGCATTCTTGGCCTGGGAAAATGAAAGAATCTCAGTAATTTGTTTGCGAGCAGCGATCTTTCGGCGAATATCTCTCGCCTCCTCAGGATGCACATGAAAGGAAAAACTGGAGTGGAGTGGACTCAGGCAGGTAAAAATGAATGAAAACATCACAACACAGTGAGCCTTTTTACACAGCACACAACACACTGAGCGTGAAGCCTTTTTAGTGTGTTGTGCTGTTTTCATTCATTTTTACCTGCCTGAGTCCACTCCATGACTCCCCAGTTTTTCCTTTCATGTGCATCCTGCAGGAGGCGAGAGATATTCGCCGAAAGATCGATGAAGAATACTGGGAACTTCGGCTCAATTGGATAAAGTGAGTTTGTTCGAAATCGAATCTCAGTTAGATAAAAGATGACAAAAACTAAAACACCAATACCTAGCTAAATCAAAAGGCGAAATCGATGTGATTTAAAAATGCAAATGCATGAGGAAAATAATAAACGGAAAATTCAATTGCTGAATTCCACGGAATGAAGTGGACAAAGCTGCCAGAAGCTCTCAGATGAAATGCCAAAATGCCAACTACTCGTAGAATGAGATGACAGAGAATAAGGTCATCGGACTGATGCGATCAACAGTATCCTGATATGAATATTGCGTGCCATATCGTGACAGGTTTCAGTAATTCTTCGGACAATGCAAGTGGACCGTTTGCGTTTTTATTCACAGCGTTTTTTATTTTTACTGCTACATCAGATGGCGCGATGTGATCTCATGTTCGTGACAATTGTACGATGTGAGGAGCCTGACCACGAATCTGTTTTTTTTTTCTTTCTTTTTTCCTTTTTTCCTTCTAAGCTAACAAAGGAAATCTGTCTGTTCACACGCGGGAGAAATATCACGGAGGGGGAGTTTTGGGGACCAACCCAGGAACTTACCCCAAAAATTCCACGTAGGTTACCCCGTGATAGAAGGACGTTCGGCATCGAGAGATACCAGAAAGCGGCTGCATTTTTAAAAACAGTTTTCTATTGGCGAAGATAAAAAAGACAATGTGATCAAAATCGGGATCAAATGGGCAAATGGGTCAGAAATCCATCGCAGAAAATCAGAACGCTTCTTCCTCTTGCGGCGCTTTGAACAAAAACTCTGCGATCGATCACGTTGAAACGAATGGCACTTGAAAGTTGTCGAGAACCACTCACACTAACATCAACTGAAATTTTAACTTTCCGAAACGCAATCATATTGAGTTGCCAAGAGTCACCTACAAATCCTGGTCTTCTCTGGAATTACACATCCTGGAAGGTGGCCAGAGACACGTATTATCGCAACAGCCAACAGATAGAGGGAGGCGAAACGATCTTTGGACAAGCCTTTCCTGGGCACACTGATATTTGGATGGAGAGCGGCGGCTGAATTAATGTACTCATACATGTAAAAATTGCGAGTGTTCAATTTTAGCAAAAACTTCATGCTGTAGAAATTAAAGATCCTCTTCTACCGAGGTCAAAGTCTGACATCTCCGGAAAGCTCTGTTGAAATCTGGCTCTTAGTCGCCTGCATGGGAAAAAGAAATGTGTGAATACATGAATTCCACAGCATATGCTTCAGTAAAGCGAACGTGACGCATGGAGAATCTGCAAAGTACCAAAAGTTATTTCTCAAATCTCATTGCAAAAACTCGAAGATTCGAATGAAGAACACTTGTGGACAAGAGGTACATATGTTTCGTTAGATGCACATCATAAAATTTTTAATAAAAATCAAAAATAAGATTTTTAAAACAAAAGTATCAGCGAGCTAAGGTTTTCAAAGCGACAAACACACCAATTGATGTACCTACCAACAGCTTTTGATTTGATTCGCATCCATCGCTGACGACAATGACACAACACATGCAAACATTCCCACGTTCATGTTTATGGCACTAATTCCGAACACACATAAAATTGATTTTTCCTGATGCATACCTACCAGTCCAATCTTTAAATCGTCAACATTTCGTATTGAGAAACTGTAACAGCTCTTGTCAATGTTCAAGACATAACTCTCCGCGTTTATCCTGGAGAAAGCCAATTATCATTTCAGAGTGAACACTATTTCAAAGTGAAAAGTACGAAATATGGTTTGGTATCTACACTTTAGTTTTTCCGGAAGAATTTCTGCTAATGCAATAATGCGCACATAAAATAGAGTGATACTTTTACAGCTGTTATTAGCCAATCGAGCATATAAGCCAAAAACTTCGCATGTGTGGTTAAGTCAATTGAAAAGAGTGCGGTAAAATTATAATGCCATAAAACATTTCCAAGAAGAATTCACACGTTAAGTGCCGCCGGCCATGACCGTGATATTGAATTGAAGGCTTCAAAATTTGGAATCCACAAATTTACGATGATAGCGAACCCTTCATGACATGATGTGTCTCCTGTGTGACCTTTCCAGGACCGTAAATACGAGTAGATAGTGCCGGCCCCCGGAGGGCCTAGATTTGGGGAAACTTTTGACAGTGTTAGTGAACTGATGACTCGGGATAAGTCGAAAAAAAGCAAACCACCAAATCTGCCCCGAAAAAAAAAACGGGCTGGAGGAACAGCACAATGTAAAATTTCGTGCGCAAATAAGCATGTTTTTTGGAGTGAAAATGATTTGGGGATTTTGCTTTGCATGCATGTTGGTGTGTGTGTGTGCACTTCAGTAGTTCGCTATCTTTATATCGGAAGGCACGATTTTTCTTTTCCCACTGAAATTGCTTGTAGGCCTCCAACATTCTCCATTTTTGCTAACGAAGTTTAAAATTTTGATTTGAGAAAGAATCTTAGGGCCTCATGATATAGCATATGGCGCAATGAAAAATACTTGAGTACAAATTCTGGTGCAATTCGAATGTATTGTGTGTTGAAGGTGTGCCATTTTAACAGCCAATATTTATTTGGAAAAAATAATATTCTGCGAGGCATTTCAGCGTTCATGGCACAGCGTAAACGTTTTGAGTTTTGCTGATGGCAAGGCAAGTCAACACAAAAAGATTTGTTCAATAATTGTTGCGGATTCAGAATGGTAAGCACACATATTCTCGCTGGATACCTCTGAAAGAAACAAATAACACAGTTATTCTGCATAGTCAGTACAATACATACAATAGTTTGTGTTCTTTCGAACACAAACACAACCTGTGCACAAATTCACAAATCCACATTAGCGGAGATGGATCAGTATGCGTTACAGCAATGTGAAAACTATCACGCAGGCAAAGACATTGTAACATTACATGTCTTAATCATCACCGAAATATCTTCCGTGATATTGTCGATGCCAAAGAGTTCCTTGCACTATACAATCGACAGAGCATAGACAGAGTTTCAAATTTCCATTTGATTTTATCTGGTAATATTTTAGGTCACTTGTAAGAGCTAAACCAATCAAGAGCCAATTTAGGTCTGAAATGTTATTGCGATTTTGCCCGAACCAGACACCCTCAGAAGCGAAAAGCACCACTCCAAACGAAGAGAAATCGTTATTGGTTCTGCACGCAAACCATATCGGAAAATTGGGTTTCTTTGACGGCATTCCAAAGTGTTAACTTTCTGCCTCATTGCAGAATCGTTCAACAAGAAGCGAGCTTACTGCAATTCCGCGAGAACAGTGTTCAATTCCTCCTCCAGGGTCTTGTATTTTTCCGTTTCTCTCAGCAGATCCTCCTTCAACTTGTCGATATTTGCTTTGAGCAGGGCGTTTCCTTTTTTCAGTGCGTTCAAATTGTTCTCGTGCCACGTTATCCTTGACTGATACGCGGTGATCCTCTTCTGCGGAGGCTCTTCATCGTCATCTTCCTCGCTGCTCTCCTCCGATTCAGACTCTGATTCGTCCTCGGAAGAAGTGGTTTCACCAGCTGCCGCTCCACCCGCTTCCTCCTCCTCTTCCCCGCTCTCTTCCTCCTCCTCTTCGGACTCTTCTTCGTCTTCTTCTTCGTTCGGTTCCTCTCTGAGCAAATTCGCCATCCGGTCGACCTCCTTCTGCAACTTCTTGTACTTTTCTCTTTCGGATGCCAGCCCCTTTTGGAGGTTTGTCAGTTGGTCTTTCAGACCCTTCCTTTCGCTGTTGGCCACGTCTTCTTTGTCCTTGGTTGAATTCAAGCGCGACTCCATCACTTTCAGCTCACATTCTAGCCTCGCAGCAGCAATTGTTTCATTCTGCTTTTCTTCGGTCGCTTGCTTCTTCGTGGCGGAGTCACTTTCCGATGACTCTTCCTCTTCCGATTCAGTTAACTCCTCCTCCGTTTCCTGGTCTTGTGTGGGCTTTTCCGTTTCAGCTTTTGGTGCCAGTTGTTGCTGGGGTGGCGGTGGCGACGGTTGTGGAGTTGGAACTTCTTTTATTGTTTCAATCTG
This sequence comes from Sinentomon sp. SZTP_YWyxl, assembly GCA_030068105.1. NCBI lineage: Eukaryota > Metazoa > Arthropoda > Protura > Sinentomata > Sinentomidae > Sinentomon > Sinentomon sp. SZTP_YWyxl. Next base: position 23,815 of record JASGXE010006852.1, on the reverse strand, counting down.
CTTCTGAGGTATGCTTGTCTGGCGAGTGAGTGACTGTTGCCTGGACAGGACAATGTTGCCCATGTCCACGCTCTTGCGAGCTTCGAAAATCCCTTCCAGTAAGTTGTCATCGGTTTGTATTCCAAGCGTATTCGTCGACGGTATGGAAACACCTCTGAGATCCTGTAGTTTTTTGAACTTCCGTTCGCTAATGTGCAGTTTGTGAATTGTGTCGTCGTGCTTGGCTTTCTCCTGATCCTTTTCTCGGTTTGTTTCGATGTACATGCTCTCCCACTGCTCTGCCCTCTTCCTGTACTCAGCAAGCTCCTTCTTCAGCTTGGCCAGCTCCTTTTCCACTTCTTCAAACTCTTCGGAACTGAACTCACTTATGTCGTCATTCACACCATGCTTTCCTTGTTCTTCCTTGACTTTTGCCTTTGCCGCTTTGTTAGCCTCTTCTAATATAGATTGTTCCTGAAAACAAACAGAAAAGACATGAAAAATATAACAAAACCAACCGCACGAAACGAGGATTCACTGAAACAATTCCATCAAAATTATTGGTGGATTCCTTTTGTTGCAGAACAGTTTTCTCCCACAGTGTGTTGCTGTGGAAGTATCCACCAATTTTCAGCTCCAGTCATTTCATGTCTACGTCATGCATAAGTGGAGCCCTTGAACTCAACACTCCCTCAAATCAATGTAGGTACGATGGCGAGCATCGTGGTCATGTATCAGTAAAATAATTGACATCATTATCACAGGAATTTCGGACCTATCGCATTCTGATCAAGTTGTTTCGAAGAATTCTGGAGGAACCGATTCTGTTGACAAATGGCAATCCGCGAACGAGCTATTGATAAACATATGCTGATCTTGCTTTCAGTTAAAATGTCTGAAATCTTTCCTATTTTATCCTTGAAGTTGCAAGGATTTCTTGAATCACGCCGATATCATTGTAACATGTGAGCCAAATGTCGTGTTAGTCTGTTATTGCGCACATGCAACTTACATCAATAAAAATTGTCAATTTCTACACACAACTCTTATATTTCTTCTAGTTACAATGGCGGTTAACTGTCTGCACTTTAGAATCGTTTGCCGAATACACAGATGCTGAGGTTTCTTCCGCGGCAGCTGTGGCTGGAATCAATATCAGTTGATGACCACAACTATCTCACCAACACTTCAGCCACACCAGCACAAGGAACAGGCCGACACTTTCCACGAAAAGCTCCAAACTGTGTATATTTATAAGGGATTGGCGAATAATTTTCCGCTCATTGTCATTTTCGAACTGCAACTGCAGAGAAAAGACATATACCAGACATCTCATAAGGATATCAAGAGAAAAAGGGGCTAAACAACAAAAGGGTGACGCGGAATCGCTATAGTCTTTCGTGCAGTGATGAGACAATGGCACTAATTATTCAAGTAAGCTACCAAAGCAAGTCTATAATGAGGGTTTAAATTTTACATTTTTAACATCTTGTTACGTGGCAGGATCACTCCACATTGGAGAATTGAATAATCGCAAATTGATCACGATCTTTTTTGTCAGAAAAAGGGCCCAAACAGCATTTGTGTCATGGATGAAACTTCTCATTTTACAACGGGTGGATACTATGGATGCAATGCTTAATGCTCGCCTTCACAGATAATTTGACAGATAAGTTTTGGCACAGGGCACAGTCCAATTTTAACGTTCCACGGCATTTATCTCGCAGCGCGAAAGTGTTTCCACGACTGGTTGGATTGCTTTTGCACGAGAACTGAGCTCATCCCCTCTGCGTGAAACATTTTCACTGATGTGGTAGTTTTTGTCGCGGGTTTTTTGTGCAATTTTCACGGGTGGAATGATGAGTCTTTTTTCCCATGTATTTGCTTAATTTTGGAGCAGTGTTCTGTATCAACCTACCTTTAGCTTTTTCTCCACCATTAGTCGTGTTTTGCTGACAGATTTCTGTATGTTTTGGGCCATTGAGCGAAGTTTCAGTGCATTGACGTCACTCTTGCTCTTTGACACTTCGAGTCTGGCCCTCACTTCACTTAGTGACTTCTGTAGTCCGCCGGGCTTGAATTTCGAAGCCCTGCCGTCTGATCCCGCGTCACCCTTGTTACGACCAATGGGCTTTTTACCTGGGGTTGAGAAGGGGCCACGAGCTTGCTGCAGGCCGCCACTGTTATTGCTGTTGACGAGACCGCCTGGTTTTGCAAAATTGTTGGCGTGGGACATATCGATGCCTGTCAACTTTGCATTTCCTCTTGCATTTTGAGAACCTGAAACAAGAAATATAAAAAATAATTATTGAAATGAAAAATAAAATAGGTAAATAAAATTGAAAAATTGAAAAGCAAATTGAAGATGTATCCACAGATATTAACCTAAATCTAAAAGATCATTAAAATTATTAATTGAAAAATGAATTTTGCATTTGCGCGCTCTATGTGCAAAAACACACAACGTGCCGTGTGCTTTACGTGTCGTTGCCGTCAGCAGTTGCCGTCAGCGGTTCTTTTTCCGTTACGAAATCAATTCAAACAAAATTCCATAAGTCATGTGAATGCAATCGTGCTCGTACGTTTTTTTATGAGAGAACTCAAAAGTTTGAAAGGTACCAATATAAAGACCACACTCGTAAAACAGGTAAAACAAGAAAACTTCATACGCACGAATAACGGTGAATTGAACGTGTTTGAATGTGTTGAACAAGGTGTTTCACTTATTATTGTTTCAATCGATTGCTCCCCCAATTTTTCACTGTTACAACTGCAGAGCTGCGGACTTATCCAATTTTGTGGACCTTCCAGGTCCACTCAATGTACCAGCAGCATTGAACTAAATAACCTGAAGTTGCAAGAGGCGATTTTCCTTTAGTAACTGCTGCCTGGAATTAACTTCAATCTCCAACATTTGCTTCGTCGACTGGAGATCGTCCCTCAGTTTGTCAATGTCGTCCAAATCGTCAGGCTCGCCGAGAAGAGCAGGGGCTTCCTCAGTGATTGGGGAGCAAACACCGGTCGATGCCTGTATCTCTTCAACTGTTCTCTGGCGACGAAGTTTCTGCAAGCCTAAATTAGAGAAAAGAGTAGGTCCTGTAATGGGAAGACCAATGGGAGGCCATAATCTGGCTTTTTGTCAGTTTTCTTTTTTGGCGAGTCTCGTTGTTTGAACTGCTGAGAGAAATGCGAGGCGAAATGTTTTAAAAAATATGCGCGCTGTAGGTATTGTCTAAGAAGTAACGTGCAGAGCACATTTCCGTGAAAAAGCTGCGCATCTGATCTGGACAGATCTTCATGTGTATTGGGCTTTCGACTGCAATCGTTCCACCTTTCGAGCTTTTGCCTTTTAAACTTGTCATCGTCGGGCATCACGTTTTTCACCTTGTCCCTTGAAGAACCATAAATTAAAAGTGTGCTCCCAAGTGATTGTGCGCACCAATAACAACAGGTAGGCCTAAGTAAATTCGCTACAATTTTGAAAACCCCCCTAAAATCACTCAATTGACGGCAAAAAAACAGCAGTTTTAATATTTTTACTGCGTTCTCAGCGATGAAAAATGGTCCTGATAACAAATTTTCAAAGGTTGCAAATTGCAGGTTGCCTGGAAGTGCTTCATATAAGTCAGTCAGCCAAGTTGAATTTAGAAAAATGTGATGTTTAAGGATTTGACCCAATGTGTCTAATTTATGCATGGCTCTAGGTACCTACAATAATCATTACAGCGGTGTATCGAACCAAAATTAGGTATCTTTGCGTTTGGTGAAACAGGTACCTAGTCAATATCAACTGCATGAAGGAACGTTGAGCAGCAACGACCCCGGCTCGTCAACTTCGATGTATTTCATATGAGAACTTCGAAAAACCAACTGAATTCGCGATTGCGAGATCTCTGATTTGGTTATCCAAGAGATTTGTGTTGCAGAGGTTTCAATTGAAAGTAGGGGTTGCGAAGTGACTTCACCTTTCGGAAAAGCACTTTCCAGGTTGTGCTTTCCGGCATAGTGGTGCAATTCTCTTTTGAACAAAAAATATTGAAAATTTAACGCTAAATGAACCATAATAAATGCTCCAAATCATGTCGTTTGAGGTACCCCATCAGGGCCTGCCGCCTGGCCACAATGTTGACACAGACCCCATTTTTGTGACTGGGTTACGGGTTTTCCAGAACAGACTCTGAAAAAAAAACATCCATTGGTCAAATGTGCTTCGGCTCACATTTGCAAAAATTTCCAAAGTAACTCGAAAAATCTTCTAAAAAATCTAAATCGAATATCTATGGTTTCTATATTTTCTTGAGAAGTAACAAATCGTTGGAACAAATTTGCCAATATTAGCATAGTCAAAATGTCAATGAAAAGGGCTATCTACTCTTACACTTTATCGTGCTTACGGACACTTCTTTCAATTTGCCACTATTTTATTTCTCAACATCGTCGAATACCGCAAGTAGACGTGTGGCATGAATTTCGCCCATTCAATAAAAATTCAATAAAATCAATTAAATGCTCCGCTCCCATCAGCGGCTGGTGCTAACCATCGAGTTGTGGCGCCGATCTGTCGTTGCATTTCACTTTTCTCAGCTTTACACCCTTTTCAATTTCGTTCAGCAGCTTATTCCGAACTGGGTTTTCAGGTTTCTCTGATTCGTAGATGAACTGAAATTGTAAAAACAAATTAATGCACGACAGTGATGATGGTTTTTTGTTAAGCAGCAGGAATATAGCTTTTGGGAGCATTTTTGTAGGTTTTCGGCTGCAGGAACGCTGGTGGGTTTCAGGCACGCGGGTCGAGCTATACGAAGTTCGCACTATCCGCAGACCTTCTCAAATTTTACATGATTTTCGTGCATTGAGCTCTTTTCCACCAGAGACATCTTGGCCATTTTTTCACAACCGTTGTACCGTTTCCAGAACTGCGAACGTCTAAAACGGTTGGTGTGTATAGGTATACACTTTGGATCCTGCATTCTTGACGATGAGAAAAAGTAGCAGGGTTCTCTATCTGAAGAACACGTTGCGGCCACTTTTGTTTTCGGTGACGGGTAACGTGTCGGGAACGTTCCATGGAACGGTCCCTGGAACGGTACACCGTTTCCGATATAACGTTGCCAGCACCATCTCTGAAACGGTGTAATTACCGTGTGGCACCTCCATCAGGAGCGGTGGATTCGACGTGGAGCCTCGAATTTTGAGTGACATGTCCGTTCTCGTCCATTGTGCTGCATAAGTTCATGCACAAGGATGCCTGTTTGGAAGAAATGTTTGGATCAGGATTGATATGATTTCAGATACCTAACGGAGAAGTACCGTGACAGAACAGAGATCGCGAGGAGTTCAAATCAGGATAAAATTACGCCGATGAACAAATTTAAACTCCCGCCCCGCAATTTACAGAAGCCGTGGGACAACATACAAGTTCCGCATTGTTTTACACGTGCAGTTGCAAATATTCAAAATACAATGCACTGCCATCTGCATTTTTTAAATATGTGTCACCTGAAGCGTTCCAAGGAACGTGCTGCCACGCGCATGCCACAGAAAAATTTCCTGGCACCAAAAAGAACCGAAGAACTGAAAATCCACCGTGCCGTAACGTTGCGTCGACATTCATTACAGCTGGGATTTTTGCCATTCGGCAATTTTCCACGACACGGTTGGTGGAAATTCTGGGACATTCTGGACAGATTCACAACAAAAGAGAAAACTTAGTTTCATTTTTTGGAACCATAGCAGTAGTCCCAAATGCAGAGGCAACATCCTGGATTACTCAAACCCTGCAAAGTGCACTGAAGCTGCCATATTCGAGGTACAAACTTGCCACAATGTATAAAAAGGCTTCTTTTTAAAAAACCGCAGAACAAATTATGAGAAAATGGTATTTTATCCAGGGTATTCTTTCCAGGGTATTGTAAAACACTGGCATGTGTACACCAGAAGAATGCAAATTACTAGTTCATGGCCAACCAAACTCACATGACACTCGTGATTTGGGAAAACACAATTCCATGAACTTCTTGAATGCACCTTGTTTTTATCGCAAACCATCGCATGCATCAGACCACATACCTGTCCTTTGGCCTTGACCTTCGGCAGAATAGCTCCGCTTCTATCATTCGACACGACATGCTTCAATTTCTTTCCAGATTCGATTTGTTTCATCAGGTAACCCCAGTCGGGCCTTTTCCTCGGCGTTTTCTTCAGTTGATCGACCTTCACCTTTTGATTTGGATTGATACGTTCAATATCTATTGAAGAAAATGCGCAATGCAAGAAGATGTAAAAAATCATCAGCCTCTGTGGAACTTCCCGAGATTGAGAAACGAAAAATATTTTGTGATCTCCTTCCAACTTATCGATTGTGCACCTCAGGCGTTTCTTGGTGTGAAACATAGAATAACGTTTTCAAATGCTCTCAGGGGAACATATTCCTCTGAGGCAGATATGGCCGCTGTGATAGTCCCTTGGCATTTATCTCATCAAGAAAATTTATCCGGTTGGCTTCAGGGAAACTTTGCACGGGGGGGGGGGGGAAATAAAAGAAAGGTTACGTCGGAGTCGCTGCGCATCTGGGGTAACAGAGGGGTAACAGCGTTTTCCGATTCATTTTACCAGGGGGAATGTGTTCCTGGAACACATTCCCCCTGGTAAAATGAATCGGAAAACGCTGTTACCCCTCGCGTCCTTAAATTTATTCGCAATAACATTGATGCTCGATTTTGTATCCCAGACGTTGAATTCAACTCGCTCTAATTCCATATCCTCACATGTGAAAACTTTCCTTATTGATCTGAAATTCCTCTCAAACGAGGCACGAATGCAGCGTATTTTCTCAATTAAATGTAAGGCAAAGTCCAAGCTTGTGCTGCTATTTGAGTAATGTGTGAAGTTTGTCATGCATCATTCGATCTGAACAACAGAGAAAACAAAACAAAAAGTGCGGCCACGCATTGTGGTGCGGCCGCACTTTTTTTGTTGTGGGTCTCAATGAAGGAAAAATGATTTAAATTCATCCATTATTGCGTTTCATTGGCCGACAAATGATGAAGTCTGCGCCTAACTTTTCTGCTGCATATGCAGCACACACCACACCTGAGTTAACCATTTTGCAGTTTTTAAATTTTGGGTTTTCTCCGATGGGGGTTCGGGTGTAATTTTCCACATTTTGCGAATCCCAGTGTGAGACGGCGCATTCAAGTATGGGCCTCGTAATGTCAAAATAAGCCAGCTCTCTTATCCTGGAAGTTCACTTCCTGCAAATTACCTTTTTACGATATATACTATACAGGTCCCTGTTTGCTTTGAAAATAACCACAGTAATATGGGGAAATAAGTTGTATGGGAATATGGGAAAACCGCTCTTCTCGTTTGGAATGTGTCAATATCATAAATGCATGAACAATAACTGTCCAAGAATGCTGCCCTGGAGGACATCGGAGTCATCCAGGGCAGTATTCTGAAGTGAGCCGGCGTTCAGGTGGCTTGTCCGGTTAGGCTCGAAAGTGCCCGCTTATTCGATTTCTCCTGTTTACTCAGCGAAACTTTGATTTCTGTGCTGAATCGGTATTTTTCGATCGGTATTCCTGCAGGAAGGAATTCCGCGTGTCCTTTGCTTATGAGTGTTCGCAGTCTGTGCCTTCAAGTGGAATGACCTATAAGGTTGGTTTTCCAACGGTGTTTTTCTTTCTTTCGTGCCGAGATTTCAAACTTACCGACTTTCCCTCCCGGCGGAGCAGGTGGCGGTGGAGGTGGGGCTGGCGCAGGTGGCGGAGGTGGTGCAGGTGGTTGCTTTGCCATCGTTCTATCGGGTTGTGCCTGCTTAGGCTGTCTGAATTTGTGTTGTTGAGGTGGTTGACGCTCCTGTTCAGGCTGCGATCGTTGCCTGTCGTTTTGAGGAACAGATTTCAGATAAATGGGGTGCTGGTTCTCTCCACGTGACCTCACTGTTCCATTCTCGTTGACCGAAGATGGCTTGACCTGCGGAGGTGCTGGTGAAGAGACAGACGGTTGCTTCTTGAGTATGTCGTTGGTAGGAACTATCTTTATTTCGACCACCTTCCTAGTGGTGTTTTTATCCGTCTTTGGTGCTGCTGTTGGTTGGCCTAACTTTGCTTCACCCGGTGGGAGCGACTTTCCTGCATCTGGAATGAAAATAGCGGCGGAAAGTGAATGAAATATGCAAATTTCATGTACTTCTGCCACCTATCAGATCTCCTGGCAGCCATTCCATTTTTATGCTTTATCTTGATAAAATATGTTCTCGGAAAAGTTGACCAGAGTGTTTTTAGATCGGGGAATGGGATAATGCAGTTAATAAAATAATTCACGCAAAATCGGTCCAGTGTATTTTCAGTGTTATAAATACATGTAATTAATTTTCACAAATCGACCGCTGCTTCAATCGAAATTTTCCCAGTTGTGACAGGGGGATAATCTGGTTAACATTTTGGGTCGTGGTGCATGTGGCCAGGAAAACTTTGAAAAGCAATTTGTGTTACTTCTGGAGCGGAGTCCCAGTTGGATTACCAGGGGTGAAACACTAAGGGAGTGCCAAGGGGTGGGTTGAGAATGGGCAAGGTTCCAAGGGAGGAGACCACTGACAAGAGATCCAGGAGATGAAGTCCCAAAGATGACACACCATATTTGTGTCCATGTTGCGTGCAAAATCGCCATTTTGCCCAATTTGAATCCAATTTGCAACAAATTGGAACGCATAAAAATGTGCTTTATAGTTTTTTCCATATGCAAGAATATGAAACCATATGCAAGGCAACTGGGACACATTGGTGCTCATGGACTCATCAGCAAGAGCTCGTTTGGAGCGAACGTTTAGCCTGGCTCCACCATGGTCAACAGCCAGGAATTTTTGTTTGATCACTGGGAGGGTCATGGAAATTTTTGTCACAAAGAAGAGTTACACAAGGAAAGGTTACGAAGAAACCCTTGTAGACGTGGATAACATTGCTTCACCACAGGAAATATACCCATTTTTTGTTTTGATCAGGGCAACCTTGCTTGGAGTTGTTCGTCTCACCAGAGTCGTCATGTTGGGGTATACACTTTAGAATACCTGATCACATGTGAACTATGGACGCATTAGAGCAGCATTAGAAAAATTAGGTCAGGCTATTGTGGGATCGGGAGAAGTTTTGATGGGATGGGGTAGGATTGGTAGAAGGACATAGGCTAATGAAGTTTTGGTTAAGGTCAATAGCTTAAATTAAAAGAAAACTATACCTGTGAATAAGAGTGATTATCTGTCGGATGCAGGAACTATCTAAATTAAACTACGTACTTATGATGCAACTTCACGTATTGCACGAGCGTCATATGATGTTTTGGCGAGCAGCTGCCATTGATTCTAAATAGCGTTTGAGTTAATAATGAACTCTTTATGGACGAAGAATGTTTGTAAGAGGGTGCATGACTCGTAGATCATCCAGGATAAACTAGCCGAAATGGCGGATTCATGGTTTTGCAGGCAGTGCGATAGTTGCAGCACGGATAAATTGAATGATGTAAGCACGAAAGGTTAATCGTTACCGTCGAAGAGAAACGGCAAAAAAACGGTCAAGATTTCTTCAATGGAATCTTTTTAGAAATGGTAGCGTTTAATTGTGTTCAACCGTCTCTGCTTTTATACGGAATTTCTTTCGAATTTCATTGATTTTTTCTATTTTAAGGCTGTGAGAATAAATTGAACTCTTCTGTCAACAATAAAAAGCCTATCTCTTGGGAAGGAACAGATCATGTTAAATATATTAGATGAGGTAGAGGAAGTAGAGATATTAGAGTATAGGAGCTTACCTTGACTATTGTCTCGTTTCCTCCACGAAGGACCAGTTGAATTTAATGAGTTTGAAGTGTTGGTTGTCACCGTTGACGGCCTTTGCTCCCGATTCGGCTGTCCTTTGTTCTCTCCCTTGATTGAAGAGGCTTTGACGTCAGGCCTTGCCCATGGTGGCCTTCCAGAGCCACCGCTGGCCGCTCCCCTCCCCGCAATGCTGTCAACTACGGCTCCCGCCTGCTGATTATTCTGCTGACCTCTGACATTGGATCCAACTCCTGGCATCTAATGTCTGAAACACTCGCACTGACCTGTAGTTTTTAACCAATTGAATTAACTGTCGTTGAAAGGTGATCTAATTACTTCCTTTACTTCTACGACTCACCTAAGACAATTATTGTTCGTAATCACCATACGAGATTGATGTAGGTGAAATATGGCGAAGGGTTATGTGTTGTGATTTTGGAGGAAATCATGATGTGTTTCTACTTCATTGACATGAAGTAGAAAGCGTTGCGACACAGAATTAATTTATAGGATGATTTTTGCCCAAAGTAAACAAAAGTTTCCCATCCCATGATGAGTGATTGAGGTGCACAGATATATCCTGCTGGTGAGATTTTTTCACTTTTACCAAAACTTTGATGATTTTTCCCATCTCCAAAGTGTGACAAATAACACTCATACGATATTTTTGCGTTTCGAATCTGCTGGTCCTTCGCCATCATATGTGATTACTCATCCCCATCTGCCGGACCTATAAACATCAAATCGTTCACGGACATACATTCTCCGACGGAATAAACTTATTTCCTGGAAGCTGGATTTCGAAAAGCGCCTCAAGGTAGCCAACAAAAGGCGGCATTTCACGTTTCAGTTGCAGCCCCGTTAGCCAGAATCTTTATTCAGGGAGCTAACCCCCCGTTGTAAAAGACTGTCGCAGGCATAGCGGGGTCTGGGGCAGAGGCCAGCGGGGTTCCAAATCCAAGGGGCAGAGCCCCTGACAGGGGGTCTGGTGGAAGGAATCCCTCAGCAGGTGATGAAGAGAACGTTCAAATATTTTGAACACTATGGCTTTCAAATGGTGTTTCTCGATCATTTTGAGGCCAATATGGACACGCATCCAGAGTCATATCAAACCCACTCGAAAATGTGAAATTTCAAAGAACTCGTGGGAAGATAAGCTTCGTAAAGTGGATGGATCCCCTGTCCTTATGGGGTCAAGAGGGCGAATTCGGCCCTCAGGCAGGGTCCATTTGCTGGGGTGTTCAACAGGGCATCCATACCACCTGTTCCAATCCGACAGAAGACATTTTTATGCTTAAAATGAAATCTATCCAACTTGCTTTGGTTTGCACTTTACTTTGGTTTGCACACGATCAAAACTGATCGAAAAACTTCGGAACAAAATGTTTTGCCCCAAAAAGAGAAAACTTTGATGGAGACCGAGAGCTTACACAAATATAAGACTTTTTTGCTTTAAAATAAAAATTCAACCAGCAAAATTATATGAACTGGATTCGTAACATGAAAGAAACACAACCAAACAGAGACACCAGATACCTAAGTCAACCTTAAAAACCGATGTCAAAACACACGAATACGCTGCGCCAAATATAACAACCAAATGGCAAAAGCTGGAAGTTTGGACGTCATTGAGGAAAAGTTTCAATAGGTCTTAAAACGCGCGAAAAACACTTCGAAAGGTCCAAATTTGCGTAAACACCTCCATCCTCAAACCGGATTCTTGTTTATGTTGGAAGCCTTGAAATAATTTGCGGATGCCTCTGGCACTGCAAGCGATGCAAGAGGTTGAGCTGGTGTGGGGTGAGGTGGTTCGACGGATGTGGGACAGGGGCAAGAGCAGCAAAAATTGGCACCGAAATCATGAACTGAAGAAGTTGAGAACTGTTGGGAAAACGGCAGAGAAGTTCTTTGAGTTGAGATTGAGAGCAGATGACTCCGCAGCAATCCAAAGCATTCGAGTCTTCTGGAGATTAGAGCATCCAAGACACTTTATTTTTAGAAGTGTTCTAAATTTGAATTTTCCCACCAATTGAAAAAAAAATGCGAGAAAAGAAACAGAGAGAAGAATCGTCACTCGCCATGGTGACGAGAAAATGGATCAATTAGAGTTTTCGACTGTATATTTGAGCCCCGCTGCCGACAGACCAAGAGGTCAAACTGAGGTCTCTGTGGGCTGTGGCGGAGGCACATCAAAACAACCTTGCATCAAATTCTTTTGGCGCATGTCTGTGTTTTGGTTCGGAATATCATTTCACTCTTTTGAACGATAGTTGAGAAAATATCGAGTCAAGCAGGGTGTCTGAAAAGTGACTTAGCAATACCCATCAGGGCTTCATAATGAATGTCCCTTCGGAAAAAGCAGGCTCGATAAGAGAAACCGTTGTCAGTAAAGACTTAGCATTCCGTTATAAAAACCAAGAAGTTAGCAAAAGTCGGCGAAAACGTGAATAAAAACCTTGAACCTTTTTAAACAAGCCAACAAGCTCTGGCGGTGCAGCAAAATCTTCACTTTTAATTTTCTCGTTCTGATTTTGAAGTGTCACAAAATGTGCTGTACAGTATTCAAAGACTCTGGTTCCAATTGGTTTGCTGGTAATTCTGCGATGTAGTAAATACACGTCTGTTTTTAACAGATTTTCGCATATGACATGTATATGACTGTTCCCCTGGTAATAGCAGCTGATGTTAATATTCGGAACTGAAAAAGACGGAAAATGGAAGCGTTTGATTGAAGCCATATTCGGCAGTCTCGCATTTTAAGGCATACACTTTAGGAGTAAGAAATGTAATTGTTATGGTGCGTCAGGAAGTTCAACGCCATGTTCGTTCGACAAGATTGCAGTTCTGCAAATGCCCTGCATTTGAAAGTGGCCAATTTTGCGGAGGTTTTGTTGACCGGATATGGCGAACCCTCAAACGTTTACAGAAGCAATAGGCACAAACACCAAACAAGTTAGGCTGTTGGCACACTATGATTCAAAAGAAACGATTGACGTGAAGGTAGGGAAGTTTCGTCAGAGTAGCTTTAATTAACCTAGGAAATAACGAAATGTAGGTAGAGGGACTTTTAGACCAGAAACGACATCCGCGAAATGAGCTACACTTTCAGGCTTTTGCACATGCATGAGAATGTTATCTGCTTCCAACCTGGTAAAACTGCACTGAAAGAAGGCATGCCGTTGAAAGTTGCAACAGGAGGTGGGATCTAACTCGACGGATGATGTAGGGGCACCTTTGTCACCTTTGTCAGAGAAGAAAAGGAATTTGGTCGAGGGGTTGGTTGGCTAAAAATGCTATTATAAGAATGAATATAATTGTGGACGGATTTTGATGAAACATAATATTATAGACCTGACGGTTTGGCGTAACCGCATTTACTCAAGTAAATTATTCCCGAGCAAAAGGGTTTAAGAAAACAAATTGTAACATTATTTTGAAAATTGCAATGAAATATCTGGCGCATTTTCGCTTTTCATCGCCAAAATTTGAAGATTTTCATTGCAAAATGCAAGAAGATCGCAAGTAGATGATCGGTCCATTTCCTTTGCATCTAATCTAGGATATGGAAATACGAGTACCTGGCGTTTGTTTTCCATCACCAAAATTTTAAATTCCCGTTTAAAAATGAGGAAACACTGATTAAAGAGATTCTCGGTAAATCTCTCAACTTCTGTGTTGAACGGGCACGGTGGTCCACTTGAATGGATGAACGATTCTTTATTTTTGGGTGAATCCCTCATCATTAAGGAGCTGTCACCGTCTTTAAGTAAAATTCTATCTCTTTTCTTCACGCGAATCTTAATGCTTGAGACTTTTCCCTCTGAATGGAAAAAAGCTGTAGTGATTCCAATTAAAAAGAAAGACGCACCGCCAAATAGTCCTGAAAGTTACCGTCCTATCTCACTCACATGCATTTGTTCGAAGATATTTGAGAAGATACTTTGCACTTTCATTCGTTCCTTCCTCACTGAAAAGGATATCCTTTACCCGAATCAGTTCGGTTTTCGTGAAAACTTGTCCTGCGAAACTCAGGTTCTCTTACTTGTCGACGAAATTGCCAGAAATATGGATATTGGACTTCCAACCCATGCCATTTCATTGATCTCAAGAAGGCCTTTGATTTGGTGCCCCATGACGAATTTGTGCTAAAGATGAAAAACTTGGGCTTTCCTGCCTTCATTCTGAATTTGGTGGCCAGTTTGTTGCATAATCGGACCCAACTTGTTTCTGTCCAAAGCGAACTGTCCCCCGAGGCATTCGTCCATTCAGGTGAAAACTACAAGGTAGTGTCATTAGCCCTTTGCTCTTTCTAATCTCTATTAACGATATTTCCTCGGGCCTTTCTTCTTGTGTCAGGATGTTTGCAGACGATATCGTCATTTATCGAGCGGTCTCCTGTCCCGAAGATTCCCACCTTTTGCAGTCGGATCTCAACCTTGTCTCCACGTGGTGCGACGCCTGGGATATGCAGATCAATACCGCGAAAACTAAACATATGACTTTTGCACGGTCATCCAAAGCCTCTATTGTGAGGAGTGATGCCTATGAAAGAAACAGCCACCTTCTTGAAAACGTGAAGCGTATCAAATATACATTGGTGTTTTCCTCAGTCATAATCTAAAGTGGAGAGATCATATCACCTTTACCTGTAATAAGGCCAGTAAAACTCTTGCTTTCATCAACAGAAATTGAAGTTCTCCTCCCAAGAAGCCAAGTTGAAAGCATTTAAATCAACAGTGTTGCCGGTGCTAGAATATGCTTGCGCGGTGCGGGATCCAAGCTGTCAGACTGATATTGCCAAGGTCGAGAGGATCCAGAGGAGAGCTGCAAGTGTCATAACTGGATCTTTTGAGAGAACCGCTAGTGTCACCAACATGCTGAATTCTCTTGGACTAGAATCCCTAGCTTGTAGACGCAAGGAGCACAGACTCAAGCTTTTTTCCAGCACAATAACCCAATCTATAAATTTTCGTATGCCTGCTCCTTACATGATGAAGACCAGGCAACGCAGAACAGATAATGGTCTTTCATATAGTTCCCCAATATACAAGACTAAGATATTTTTTAATTCATTTTTCCCCAAAACCGTCAGAGATTGGAATTGCCTATCCTCTACATCCTCAATTATTTCAAGCGCACTTTTACCTCCAGGCGTCGCACATCGCACTCGCACAACTTGAGCCTTTTTTATTGTTTTTGATTCTGATCTTTGACCCATGTACCTATTAAATTTTCGATACCTCGCTTTATCATTTTTTTAATTGACTCAGAATGTTTGTTCGTCGTCTGCCACCATTAACCTCTCGTGGCAGTATTGTATTAATAAATAAATAAATAAATAAATAAATAAATAAATAAATAAATAAATAAATAAATAAATAAATACTTGGAAGAAAACGCAAAACGGGCCACATTCAATTTCAGCAAAACTTTAAATGCAGTGATTGGCAAGCCTTTCCGAATGATTGAGAAGCTGAGAGGAACATCAAAAGTAGACTTATGCAACTGGGTCCACTCTTCTACACTGGTCCACTGGGTATACGGAACCATTCTGAATACCCGAGCCATAGGCGATTTTTTCAGACTTTTGAAAGCACGGGGCAATGTGATTCGCCATTTCTCATGCGCCGCAAAACACAAAACATGAAGGAATGCATTTAGCAGGGCTTGCTAGATGGGGAATAACATTGCCCCGTGCTTCAAAAGTCTGACAAAAATCTCCTATGGCCCGAGTATTTAGAATGGCTGTGTATGCTGTTCTTGCCATAGGAGATTATTTCCTCTGTGGCAAGAACATTGGTATGTCGAAGGGACACGTCTTCAAGAAGCGCGAAATGTCTCTGCACTCAGTTGAGAACAGAATTCTATTCTCAACTGCACCTTAAGCGATAAGGCTTTGGTCCAAAAACACAACCCTTCGGAAGCTCAAGAAAGCTCAAACTTCGTGCAGAACAGATCTGCCGAAAGCCAATTTGTCGTCCAATCAGGAGAAGGAGAGGTTGGATGAAATATTGAAGAGGGTGCAAAAGCTTTACAGCGTGGATGAGAAAAGGTGATCAGGAAAGCACATTCCATTCCATCCTAGAGCAAATTACCCTTTCAGATGAAACGCCACCGAATGAACGATGCCACGAAGGGTGGTAAATGAATTTTGTAATATGGGCTGTTACACGTGTTTTCCGTTCTCACGCTCAGAAGTTACATCATTCCGTGTCAACTTTAAAAGTGGATCTTCTCGAGTTTAGAGTTCAATCTTCAAGTCGATGGTCAGACGTTTTCAGTTTTCACAGCTTGGTTTTGTGTGAAGTTTTTTCTCTCTGGTAAAAACCACGGAATTTCTAAAGAACTAAAAAAGAGCGATCGCACGACATTACTCATCTTCCCACAAGGCATTGGAGTTATTTCTTATGCGAGATCGAGATTATTCTTCGAACGCGGATGAGTAGGGAATCGAAAATCCTACGACTGTCACCTTTTTTGGAAAGTTTGTCACTTCCAACTTACACAACTTACAGAGGGCGCCATGATCATGATTTGAAGTCAGTGTGTAAGTGTCCTTGTAAGGATGTTGAAAAGTTTTCGTTAACTGTCAGAGCGACTGGAACACCTGGGGTTCTGAGGTGTTTGGAAGTGGGTAGACCTTTATATTCACTCTTTCTGGGAGAAAATTCTACAATTTCTGTCATTTCGCAATGGATAAGTTTGTCAACATTGCGCATAGTATTTCTTTTCTCTGCTCTGTTGTATTTTTATTTTTAGAAATGTATGTTGAATTGCGAACAGGTGCCGGGTCAAGAAAAAAAAAAGAAAAAAGCCCTGTGTCTTTTCTTCCCTTTACAAAAGATTTTCAGCTCTAGGCTTAATTATTGACAAAGATGGTGGTGCTAGAAGTTCATCTCCACTCGGATCAAAAAAAAAAATATTGCACACTCCGGAAGAACAATTCAAAAAGGAATGGACATCAAAGATGAAAAAACACTAAGCGAAGATTTAATAAGCACTAAGCGTAGACAGGATACAATGTTCAAGACGCCAGCAGAACTCGCACTAAGACCACCACGATAAATTGCTCGAGGCACCTTAAAAAACTCTGCCCTGTTCGTTCCCACCACACGGGGTTTTTTTTGGCGGTGTGTGAAACAAATGACAATCACACTTTTTGCACGTTTTGGGGAAATACTTTGAACAGTGATGGCACTTATCTTTGTTACAGAGGTGACCGGTTGGAAGAATCCTCCATTGTGAAAGAACCCTCTGCTACCGGTTTTCCACTCACCAGAGAAGATGAACCCATGCGGTTGCTCAGCACCAATCCAAGTTGTAACTTTTCGCCCAGAATCCGGCAATTGGTCAATTGGATTCAATTGCCGCCGGTTGACGAGGCGCATCCAGCAAATCATACCGGCAAATCAAGATAATAAAATAACAAAGCAATTACCCGATCTGGCACTTGAAACGTTTCCTATTTTTACTCTAGAAATCGATTTCTGGGAAGCGTTTTGCATGTGAGGTGAAACTATTGCCAAATCCGTCGATTTCATCAGCTCAGGATAACACCTCAATCAACCTTTCAGGAACTTTCAAGATGTGGCTGATGACACTTCAATGTTGCGTCGAATGTGGAGGAGATTAAATCGATGGACTCTAACGGAGATAATTACAGACATTTAGCATAAAAATATGTCAAGCCATTGACAAAACTTATTCACCGACCTTCGTATACATTTAGTGCGCGCATTGTTTAGAGGACCAGATCGCCGAGAGGATGCGATTTCGCTCATCTGAAGAGCATACTGACACTTCCATGCAAGACAACACACACATTGGAATATGTTTGCAATGATGTTTACACACAACAAAATATATTGTTTACAGTGTCAGCTTTTATTTTCAAAAAACGTTGCATCACAATTTTTCAATTTAGACAACTCTTTGTCAACGGAGATGACGAGCGATTTCACTGGCTTCATTCATTGATTTCATTTCATGAAGCGATTTCATTGGCTTCTGAGAACAACTTTTAGGGGAAGGGATCGACCAAAATCAAGAAGCAATTTCTTTCGGCAGAACTTTTCAGGCCTTCGAAATTACCACACGGTAAACGGTTACATTTTGAATTGAAGGGGGTAAAGGGGATAGACGCCTGCAAGAAATTAACGGTGTGCAACGTGCGAAAGTTCTTGAGATGTGCATGACAGCTTTTCTCGTAAAGTGAAAGGATTGAAGGGGAAGGGACGTCTGCAAGAAACAAATGGTGCGCAACATGCGAAATTTGCAGAGATGCGTATTTGCATTGGAATAAACGCCTGCAAGAAATAATGGGTATGCAACCTGCGAAATTTGCTGTGATGCAGCTTTTGAATTGCAAGGGGCAAAGGCGAAAAAAGTTTGCAAGAAATGCTCGCAAAGTGTGGCTGACTGAGGGTTCTTGAAGCAGTTGACCATTCTCAGACAAAACGTGGCAGTGATCCTAAGGTGGTTCTGGGAGACTGGCAATGTTTTCTTTCGGTGCGCTGCAACATTTCAGTTTGGGCAAGCTCTGCAACAGTATGGGCAAGCTCTGCAACAGTATTAACGGTAAACAAAAATATTTTTGTTTACCGTTAATACTGTTAGTAAACAAAAATATTTTTGTATCTCAGTTTCTTTTCCAACTTGTCTCTTTAATGAAAATATCAGGTGCTACTAATAATGCAGCAAAGTGATTTGCAACACTTCTGATGCCACCGATAAAAAAAACAAGAAAACAAAATAATCATAGGAGGAATAGTGACCAACCGCCGTTTTTATCCAATGTCTTCGCGGACTTTGCTGTTGGACATTGGATAAAAAATGGTTGTAGATCATGAAAACCATGAGTCGAAGCGATCAAAGTCCCTCCGATCCACATTGATAAACAAATGATTAACATGACTTATTCGTGATTTCGATTGTAACTTCACGATATCATATGGCGTGTGACATCATATGGCGTACTCGTACATGTAAAAATTGTGACTGTTACGATTTCGGTAAAAACTTTATGCTGCAGAAATTAAAAATCCTCTTTTGTAACCGAGGTCAAAATCTGACACCTCCAGAACGCTTTGTTAGAATTTGGCGCTTTATTTTCTACCGCCTGCATAAGAATAAAATAAAGAAAAAAAAGTTTGGGTGCAACAGTTAAATGGAAAAAACACATGTATGGGTACATTAATTCCGCCGCCACTATGCATACGGTGCCGCCACTCGCAATTCTTTTGAATTTAATTCGTTCTATAGATAATTACGAGTATACCTATCGTGTGTGTCCCGCAAAGCAGGGTGTTCATTGAATGCGTTTGTATACACCGATTGTAATTGTATTTCCCTCTTTGTTCGCATGGTCATGGTGTGATTTGCCAATGTTAGGAGGTCATGTGGTGGTGGTGCATGACGGGCAGGACCATTATCCCCAACTCACTTGCCGGTGCCCCTTCACTTGTATTTAGGAACTGAGCAATATGCTCGGATCATGGCCTGTTCGGTTGTGGCACGAGTGAATTTTGCTTCGTGATCAGAAAGTTAATTAAAGCAATTGTTTCACATTATGTAAGTGATGACTTGTTTTTTTTTCCTTTCAATGTCTGCAGAAAACACCAGGCGTTGTGTCCGCTCGTCTCGAGGAGACTGCTTGCTTCGAGTCTGCCTTTTGTTATTTTTTCATCGCTGCTCGGCCTTCTCTATTTAATTGTGTTCGATGCGATCTATTTTCGCGTTGGACGATAAATCCTGCGCGTCGGCAAAAAGCCAATTATCTGGCCTATTTTACCATTTTTAAACCGCTAAAGTCGGTGGACAGTCGCTTTGTGGCCGGTTCCACAAGACGAGTTCAGTTCTCTTCCTTTGTGCGATTTCAGTTCTCTTCTTTTGTGATGACAAACCAGGTTACCAAACTTCTATTGTGTGTTTAACGGTTCGAATGTCGGCGCAAACTTGTTGGTAGCAGTTTACAAAACCAACCTTCCGAATAACCGGGTCACCCGAAAAGCTGGAACCGTTTTTACCACCGGAGCCTCCCGAATATCGAAATCAACGGAACCGCCGGAGCCGGCTAGCCAATCAAGTCGGTTTTCTGACCCGAACCACAGCAGCCACCATGCACATCCGAAACGCAAGCTTCGGGCTCCGGCAGTTATTCTGTTAAAAACTTTAGTTTGGTAAAGGGGTCTATTTCCGAACAGAAGAAATAAATATGCAAAATATGGAGAAAAAGTTGAGCATCCCTGCTTCGGCACTTTTAATATACGGAGGGCATGCGAATTGTAAAGCTTAAACCGATTGCCCAGTTGCGACGACTTGGCAAAATTGAGCAACCATAAATCGTGCATGCTAATTTTTACACCTTCAAAATGCAAGGAGACCTTCTCATCTCAGCATCCTGCGAATCTCACTCAGCTTTTTGATTTTTGTGACATTTTTACGTGGAATTTGAAATTGGTATCTTTTCCACCGGACCCGAAATATCATGTTAAATGAAATCCGAGACTGCTGCCGCGAATGTGGACCGAACCGAAAGATGCATTGGCTTGAAGAATATTCGTGTAATCTTATAATCTACAAGATCAGCTTGCATTGAGGTATTGAATTGAAATTTCTGCATTTTTGGAGTTTCCTCCTCTCAATATTACACATGAAGTGCTGACATTCGCAGTGGAATGCAATAAAAAACACACAGAAGAAAAAAAGGTTGCAGTTCGGAATACCTGCCGACATCTGAAAAAAGCTGAACTGGACGAGTTTTCATGCACGCTCAAGCAACTGAAGTAGGATAGGAAGATGAGGACGATGTAGGTTGGGTAGGATAGGTTAGGATAGGTTTGTTAGGACAGGTTAGGTTGGGTTAGGTCAGGTTAGGTTAGGTTTAGTTAGCTTTTAGTATATCAGAGAGCAATGGTGATAACTCGTTCAGTTCAATGTCGGCAGGTATTCCGAACTGTTACCGAAAAAAAAGCAAATTGATAGAACAAACAGCGTTTTTGCAATGATGTCGGGCAAAGAACATCAACAATTCAAAAGTCAGCCTAACGATGGAAGACAGGGCGTCCGGCTCGTGCGCTGCTCTGTTTTTTATTTCCCTGACTCAAAACGCATTGACTTGCATTTATTGCCAGGCCGTGATTATCAGCGCATCCCGTAGAACAATGTTTCAGTGATTCGAGGAAAAATGTTTTATATTTTTGCTTTCGATCACTGCTCAAAGTCGGCGAAATGGAGTGCAGGGTGATCCGGTATAGCCCTGTAACGGGATTTGTTTTCGCAAATGCAATTGTTGCAGCAGTGGTCCTGTACACCTATCGGCGCGGCATTATGCTGCCGGGCCTTTCGATTTCCCCATTTAATTTCATGGGTGTGTTTCCATTTTCAATTTCAGTACTTTCCAAGTGTTGGGGCCATGCCTACCAACACTGTGAAAGCACTGAAATTGACATAGCTCACATAGCAACGAAATTAAATAGCAAAATCGAAAGGCCCGACAGCATAATCCCACGCCGATGGGTGCAGCCGACATCATCAAGAAAATGAGCAGAAGCGCATTCTTGAAAGTGGGCACATCAATGAGGACAAGTATCGCGAAATCATGAACGAAAAATTTGCCAAACAATGCGAGTTGAGACGTTAATTTTCGGAGTTTACTGGACTGTGGGGTCTCAAGACAGAGGGCAGCCAGAGATGAGAGAATGTGTGGTACCCGCGCGCGCGCATTCTCCCCAATTGTGGGTTCCTGGTCCCATACCATCTGGGGGTAACCCAACCCCTCTAATTTCTAGTTATCCTGTCTCAGCTTTTTCGATGAGACAGATAGATCCCACACTTGAGACCGCCGTCGTCCTGAACTCCTCCTTCAGAACTCTACTTGAGACCCTTGTCTGCTGTGACCCCTCCAAACACCTCATCACTCTAGAGACGTTTAAAAGCATCAACTTATTTGGCGAAAACAAAAACATTCAAATTACGCACACCCTGTCCAGGTAGGAAGTAACGAAACTCATTGGCATGTTTTTGTTATCGCTAAACAGCGCAAATGACAAAAATTGCGGTTCCATCGTTTGTGCGACTTTTGATTTAAACAGTATACATGCAGTGATATATTCTTGAGCCAACAATTGCTTCAACAATAGCTTTTGAATAGCAACAATAGCAATTTCCAACAAAAGCTTCGGGTTAACAAAAACCTGTTCCCAAGACCAGGGGTGGGAGCACTTACCCCGCGGTCCTTTCGGTAAGGAACGGTGGTATTTATTGTGGGCAACTAAAGACGTCAAGTTGGCGCATAATTTTACCGTGAGGAGCTGGGAAGCCCACGGTCAGAATGGGGCCTTGGCAAGAGATCGACACAAATGATGTCATTTTGTACAACGGCAGCACGGAGTATTTCAGGGACAACCTGTGCATGCGAAAGAATACGACATCAGGCTATTTTAAAATGTCAAATTATGTCGATCTCATTTAAAGAAATAGTGCATCAACAGGTCGAAAATGAAACCCATATTATTGCAATTGATACAGAATAATCTGTGGAGCACACGTTGTGCGGAGAGAGCGATTTCCCCAAGGGATTTCTCCACTCTTAAAAACAAGGTTTGGCGGTCAGTCCCTCGGAGCAGGAGGTCATCTGATAATGCTTCGCTAGTGCATCTGAGAGTCGCTCATTTATTCTTGCCTGCCAAGCAGGGAATAACCATGAAATCATCCATTCTCATACATCCACTGCGGAGAAGGTGGTCCTAGGATACGCGTGAGTTAGATCGGGGCGGCTTTGCCAGACAGACTGAACCAGTTTGGGATACCACATCCCTAAGGAACAGGTATGTGCTGCACCGCAAGGAAATCGTTGTCCAGACCCAACGAGAGCATATTCGTACCCATAGTCCAAGACGTTGGGTCCGAATAGGCGCCTTCGGACCCCGTGTCCTGGTTGAAGAATCAGATAAAACTCGGAAAACCCAGCACGAATGTCGGATCAAAGAATCCCCCTACAACCCATGTATGTTTCAGGCGAATTAAGAGATGATGTGGAAGGAAATCTTCAAGTAAAACCTTTTTGCTGCATCCTCTCATCTGGCTTTTGTCACATGCCGATATCACAGGCTTGTGCTACCGGCCAGCTGGATGAACACAAGGTTTCCCGCGTAACGGGCTTTGGGTTAGAGTAGATCAGGAGGGCTCTACTCTTGATGCCATTTTTTGATATCTACACGAAAGTAAAACACAGAGTTTCGATTCGCCGACAGAGCTCAGCCGACTGAATTCTAACACATAGGTGTTCTGATGCCTTCAGTTGACGACTTTCGATATTTTCACCAGATATTACAATCCCCGAAATCCTTTTTCGGCGTCAAGCTGAACTGGCCAAAAAAGGAAAGGTAATTTCACGTTTTCCTTTTTGCGACTTTGTCGAGACTTTAACACTTTGAGAAGACACCATCAATGTTCGAACGAGAATTCATGATCAATGCGTCGCATATCAGAATGAAAGCTTTGATGGAATTTTGTTTTACCTTGTTTTTGTTTTATTTTATCAATTTTTTTATGTTTTGTTTTAAAAATAGCAACAAAAAATATAAAAATATAATTAAAAATATAAAAAATAAAATTTTAAGGAGTTTATTTTTGTCAATTTTTTGGAGTTTTGCTTTTCGTGCAATCGTGCACGCAGACAACGTCAAAATCTGAACCCGTCTTTCACATTGGCAATGTCGTGCTCTTTGTAAGCAAACAGCGCTGCCATTTGTGGAATCCATACACGCGTTCCACGATTTCATTCGGGGCACTTGTGCGCCTCTTACAAACAAATGGAGCTTCAAAGTGTGACCGGCAAAAAAATGTGCGCATTGCTTTGCCCCTGACAAACAAACGGCGCTGCAATTGGTGCAAATAATAAAAATGCGAGTTGCATAGTTCGCGAATTAGTTAGGGGCACATTTATTTTGAAAATTGTGCGTGCCCTGACAAACAAACGGCGCTGCAACTGGTGCAAATAATAAAAATGCGAGTTGCATA
>JASGXE010006851.1:0-22789 GCA_030068105.1 Sinentomon sp. SZTP_YWyxl | reverse complement strand
GCGACAGAAGATGTCCCAGCCAGTCGCACACCCTTTAAGCTCCAGTCTATTAGTTTTTTCTTTGATAACCAGTGTTTTCCCCAAACAAGTCTTTTGGGTCTGCAATGGCATTTGTTTGGGTTTTTTGGTAGGTGTTTTGGTCAGCAGGAAACAGCAGGAAAATTTCGATCAGCCACCTGTGGGCTACCAGCAGGAAAATTTCTGAATCAGCAGGAAAATCAGCAGGATAAGCAGGAATCAGCAGGAAATCTGAATAAGCAGGAAAATTTCGATCAACCACCTGTGGGCTATCTGAAGCTTTGTGCAATAAAGCCCCCGAAGTCATGCTCCAACTTTCATTACCTTTTGACCGTGATGGAGCACTCAGTAGAGCTCAGATGGCCAGTGAATACAAAAAAAAAAACAATATTTTGAGGATTCGGAGAGGTGCAGGGGGTATTTTTTTAAAATTGCCGAAACTATTGTCCAGTGGCGTCCGCGGCGCGGGTGGGCCCCGCAGCCGAAAGGGCCCCGCGCGGGCGTCAAAAACGGTACCAAAACAGAGAAAAATGATCGTGAGGCTCAAAAAATCAAGAAAAGGAAAAATAAGGCAAACATTTTTGTGAGATTATTGAGGTCACTGACTCCGGTTGCTTTTGGCAAACTTCATCAGCGACTTCATCCGGAACACGTGAATTGCCAAGCCAAATGATTTCCTTCTGCAAAATTGGGAAGACAAAATATCCCAAAACATCAAATTTGTCATCATTTCACTTTGTTGCGTCGATGTTCATTGTTCTTTGGATTTGGCACAGGAAAGGAAGAGTGCAATTCCGGCTCTTCCTCCAGAGGTACTCCATGCATGGGCATCATTTGCTATTCACAGAATTTTACTGGTAATTTTAGGGGCCCCGCACAACTATACTTCGCGGAGGGGCCCCGCAATTCCTAGCTACGCCACTGCTATTGTCTGGTAATTTTCAGAATGGTTTGCACCCTTTTTGTTGACAGGGATCTGCAAATTTGTGGAAAGATTGGTATTCTGGGATTTTGTAGCTGGGGCCTTGATTTTCGAAACTCTTGTGGTTTTCACCTCTCAATCTTTTGATAATTCTGCTTTTCTGAGACTTCACGATTTTCTGTGATCATGATCTGCCTGGCTATCTGGTCTCTTGCCCTCCTGCCTTGAAGATGTGCACTTCTGGTGCAGCGCTGATCCCTTTTTTTAAATGGCTCGAGGCCAAATCTACCGCTGTGAACGGCAACTGGAAAACAGATACATGAATTCATGTCTGGAAAATTTCAAAATCATGTTTAGGTTGCTTTCCCATCTCAGTTCAGTTCAGTTATCCGCCCGAACTCGAGGCCACAAGAGGGCCTATTATTCGAGGAACTGACTGGCCTACCCTGGCACCACGCGAACCACCCTGCCATACGACGCAATGGTAGGGCGCCCGGTGCCACTCGGTATGACCCGCAACTTAATCAGTGCAGATCATAGAGTAAAGTAATGAAAACAAAAATCACTAATCTTCCGGATATGATGAAGTCCTTTGGGTTGCCGTGTCTGGAGAGGTATCCACCGGTGAAATGATGTGTGGCGGTGATCTGGGAAGTCTTTGGAGTTTCGGGAATTGTGTCGTCTGCGATGTAGTTGGTTCGATCGTCCGTGATTGGCTAAACACACGAAGTTGGTGTGAACATCGATTCCGCAATGTCGGATGTCGTGGTCGTAGTGGTGTGAATGTGGTACCTCACTAGTTGAATCCAGCTGTGGACAACTTCCGCAGTAATCTACTATGTGGCTCCAATTGAAAGCAATCGTTCTGTGATGGTCATACCGTCGGATCTGTAACCCGTCGCCGCTCGAATCACCTCGTTCTTGCTTAACCCAGTTCATTACTTCTCCACAAGAATAAGTCTTCAACGCTTGAGCTCTTAACACAAACGCAACTCACCAACCGCGCTACAGCCACTCGCTTGAAAGGTCACATAATAAACACTAATCACCTTGTATCTCATTCTCGTGATCTTTTATAACTCAACACAGCTCTCCAGCTACACTGTGACCATTTGCATTATGAAAGCACGGTTAATTGGTTACAGTTCGGAATACCTGGCGACCGCCGCCTTCGCCGCACACGCCGCCTCATTTTTTCGACCCGCCGCCTCGGTTCCTTTTCCCGCCGCCTCCTAAATATGAGCAAATGAGGCAGCGGAGGCGGCGGATAAACGTCAAGCTGACAGTGGACAACCAAAACCACCCAAATCGGCAACCAAATGAACCATAACCGGCAATCCAAACCCCAATTTCGCAGACGTTTTGCTGTTTAATGTAAGGTACCAACGGAAACACTTGAACTTCTTGCAGTTCTTGTCTTCAACTTCTTGGGTTGCTGGTTTTTGGGTACCTTTTGTTTGGGTGGATGCTGATTTTGTCAGGTAATGGCGCATCCAGCCGGCCTGTTGCGTTCCGAAGTGCACCCGTCCGTTTACGCCGCCTTTTCACTGCAGACGGGAGTTGTTTCCGTTGCCGAATCTGCTGGTTTGGGAACATTGCCGAGCTGTTTTTCCACTGCCCGCGTGTGGGGCAGGTGGAATAATGGTACGATCAGGCAGGTCTGTAACGAAGATCAGATCCCAGTCACACGGACAAGAAGAATCCCATCTCATGCGATGCGAATGAAATGCATGGATAACGATGGTACCATGAAGCCAATATCCCATCACATTGTCTGAAGAATTAGCAGGTTGTTTCGAAGTTTGACCGTGTCCACATCGCAGAAAAATAAAAGCGCAGAAGGTGATTGCTTTTTGCCAAGCCAGTGGTTCACGTCGAAAACAACTGCCGTCTGGGGTCGGGATGCTTTGGTTTGAAAAGTCTGGGGTCGGGATACTTTGGTTTGAAAAACTTTAATGAGATCAAATTGCGCTAATGTCGCAAAATCTTCACGAAATCCAAGTTAAACTGACCTAACCTGACCTAAACACAAATGAATAGAAAAATCAAGAAATCAGCCTCCGCCGCCTCATTTCCTCATATTTAGGAGGCGGCGGGAAAAGGAACCGAGGCGGCGGGTCGAAAAAATGAAGCGGCGGAGGCGGCGTGTGCGGCGGAGGCGGCGGTCGGCAGGTATTCCGAACTGTAACCGGTTAATTATCACGACTCCTATTCTTGTGTCCTTTTTTAAGCATAAATGTAGTTAACTGACTGTGTTGTAATACTTGCCAGACTACACCTCAAAACGGGACATTAGACAAGCAA
The DNA here is from genome assembly GCA_030068105.1 of Sinentomon sp. SZTP_YWyxl. Classification (NCBI taxonomy): domain Eukaryota; kingdom Metazoa; phylum Arthropoda; class Protura; order Sinentomata; family Sinentomidae; genus Sinentomon; species Sinentomon sp. SZTP_YWyxl. Next base: position 19,545 of record JASGXE010006851.1, on the reverse strand, counting down.
CCGCCATTCTTTGTTCTAAATATCTCAGGAGTCTCAGGGTTGAACTCTCTGTATAAGTGTATCACTCGAAGCTCAAATTCCAGAAACACACATCTGTTCCGTCTCAGTCCTAGGCGCACCTCCGAGCCATAGGTTAATATCAAACAAATGACATTAGCGGAATCTGTGTGTCTGGTTTCAAAATGCAAAGAGAACTAATACGTCTCGATTTTTCTCCGGTCCGTGGTCCAAATTGATGCGTTCTCCCATGATCATCCCGAACCATGCTCTCACCTCCCAGTAATTTGATGAACTTTGCTCGTCACTGCACAATCTGTCAGTCGGCTGTCCCGTTGCGGTCCGATCCTCCTGTTACCTCTCCGGGGAGTGGTGGGTCATGCCTCGTTCACAAGCTTCCCAACCCACACATTGCAGTCATTTGGTCGTGGACCATGTCGTAGGCTGTGACGTGAGAGGTTGCCTGTTCAACAACACAGTGATAAGATTAATAACATCATCATCGACCACTCTCTCCACTGGTCACGGTCGCTCAGATAGGAGACCACATCCAGGAACAAACGACTCTCTCGTCACACAGTTATGTTCAAGCTCGGCCCTCCCACTAGGCCGCATACGAGACTATCACCGAAGGAGGCGCCACGACCAGTTTGTCGTGCCCTTTGTTGATGTGGGATACCCTCCCCCTTTTCCAGCTTGGGATGGTCAATGCGGGAGGCGGGTAGGCTGAAGTTAGGAAAACATCGAGCCGCCCACCCACCACAAAGGCAAGGGTTGTTTAGGTTGCTTTTCCATCTGTGATATTTTTTTTGTCTAAACAAACATGTGTCAAACGAAGTGAAAAAAATATAGCGATGGCGAGATTCGAACCCACGATCTTCTGATCCCAATTCCATTGCTCTGCCACTGAGCTGCGAGAGGCTCCGAGAAATTCAGTTCGCTATTCGTGCTTAATTGTAAATTCTAGGACATTCAAGCAAGGAATGTCAACAATATGGTCACCACTGTTGTGCCCCCACTCCCGCCGTCGATATGCTGCGATATTTGGTGCGGACCATTCTGAAAATGGACGCAGTTTAGGCTCGGCAGGATCCTTCTTTGGCTGCGTTTTGATCGTTGGTAAACTCTTAGGGCAACAAAACTGCACAACCATTCATGAAATGTTGGACAACTGCAGGTCGCTGCAGTCACTTCCTACCCTGGAAGATCATCTAATGCACGAATGACCGGCACCATGAATCTGAAAAATTCCAAAGTGGAGGTCAGGAGAGTCTAGAATGTTAACCACAAGCCCTTGTCTCGGATATCTTCGTGACATGATGAAATACAGTCGCACTCTAGGAGTGAGATGCCACCCTATCCATGAAATCATACGATGGATTCAGAGATTAAGTATTCAACCCTTTGCATTCCTTTCGAGGCATGCAGAGGTGCGTTTTCGTATTCGCTGGGGGAATAGATAGACCAATGCATCAAGAAGTCAGCCAAAACAAATGCCACCATGGTCCATTGTTGGATTGTTGCTAGATGCAACAATCTAGGTGACAGCCTAGCATGATAATTTGCAATCGCAGTCAGGGTGCTCAGTTGTACTCAGAAATTAGTGACATGATTTCCCAGAAGTTTCCTTGTTGAAAGAGACAATTTTCCTGACAATATACTGTTAACGTCATAAGACTGACCAGTAAATTCAAAACTGGAAACTTAAAATGTTCCCGAAAATCATTCCTGTAAATTCATTTTTGTTTCGCCATGAGCAAGTAAAAAAATCAGAATGTGAAATTGGAATTTGTGTCAGGAAATCACTCACGAGGAGTCCCGTTGTTCTTGCGAGTAATCAACAAATATGTCATCATCAGAAGGAACAGTGCACATGTGCAACCTTCAAATTCCACTGTAGATGGCTGTCATGACGACCACCTTCCAAGGGTTGAGGGCCCACCCAAAGGAGCGCATTTTTCAAGATGGGAATAAGCCAGAAATCACTGGGAGGCAAAACAGCGGAACAAGTAGGATGCCATCGAATTTCGCTTCCATTTTCCCAAACACATGTCAATGACATGAGCTGAAGGCGAGATCATGCTGACCTGTGGACAATGAGTTTCGTTCATTTCTGAAATATTCAGCCAATGTTAGGCAATAGCAGACCAGATCTGTTTTTATTATTTATTTTCAAAGAGACCACAGCAGCTGATTGTGTGGCCTTTTAAGGATGGGAAGTGACAAAATCGAGCCCTGCCTGTCACAGAAAAATGGATCGGAAACAGTCACATGAGGACACAACATGTGTTTCCCTGGGTTGTGGGGACTCGAGGCATTTCCACTTTCCAGTCACGCAAATGACTAGTGACTCCTACAAACTTTCTATGTCGTAAAATGAGAATTTAGCTGCCTTACTGCCACAAGTTGACGAGCACGAATTTGACAAAGCTCTATGCCATTCACCAGCAAAACCCCCGTATTTTCAGTCAGTTCAAAAAATGAGTCAACAAAGAACTTCGTTCCGAAAGAACAAACAGAACCAAGAATTTCAAATTTTGCACACACATGCATCAGCAGAAATAGTGAGAACAAAAAGAGCAGAATCAGACATTGTTATTACTTGGAGCAGTTTGACCAAAACGAACAAACGGAGGTTACTTTTTGACTTCCAACTGCATTTTGAATTCTGGCCAAAAGCAGTGTTGTTCAGGGGGGAGCCCAAAATTACGAAAGTTGTAATCATTGTTGGAAAAAGTCCGTTTTTGGGACTTAAGGTCACCCAAGTATAATTTCAATTCATCGTCTCAAGCCCTTTCTTATTACTTGCAGAAAAAAATGCTGATTTTTTGCTGGAAATTTAAAATGATTCGAAAGGTAAAAATGGTACCCACCACTGTGGGTCCAATTGGCCACTGAGGGTTTTCTTTAAGTTACCATTTTCATCTATTTAAGCATTTCAATGCAGATAATGTTTATTTTTGGTAAAAATCATTTTTGAGTACACAAAGTGACGAAAAACAAATTTTCTTTCACAAGCCAATTTCTAGTGGCACAATACACCATTCGTTGATTTTGATATTTTGCAATGCAAAAATGGAGGTTCAGCTTGAAAACAATATTTGCGGCCATGGGTCAAAAATTCAGAAGTGGTCAGTGTGGCCCAAAAGTTCCTTTTCACCTATCGTGATTCTGGGCTAGTGGTCGCCTGTTTGCTCTTTCGTGGTTCCTGCATAATGTGATCTTATCATTGTAATTAAAATAATTTGCTAGATAAAATAATTTGAAACAATGCTTTGCAAATCAACTAGTAGCAGGGAGCACCCTGTTCGCATAACAAACAAAATGATTCTGAAAATAAAATGCAGAAGAACTCTGGGAAGCAGAAAACATCACACGGATGAACACAAATTGGATGAGATCATGCCCTGATCAACTTTGGCCCTAGGGGAGGCTGTCCAACATCCCCATGCAAGATATTCTTCCGGAAAATGCTCACACCCACTTGAAATTGTGGCCATGCCTGCAAATGTAAATTTTTGGCCACCCTAACATGGTTCAGCCCCCTGAAAAGACTTACCACCCTGGATACCCTTCTATGTTCAGGCAGGCAAGTCCATCCGAATTTATATGTCATCAAAGTTGCACTGCTCTTAAAGTTATAACAACCAGAGACAAAGCAAGCCACTTTTCGTTGCTTCTCAGCATGTAACAAGAGGTGGGGGCCCATGCTGCAGCTGCATGCTTTAGCAATGAACGAACAAACTTTTTCTTTCTTTCTTTTACTTGCCCCCTAAAAGTTTGCCTGACGGAAAACAAAGCTGATGTGGCTTTGTTGACCATATCCACATTATTCCCCCATATCCACATTATTCCCCCATGTGTCTTTGTAACGGTAACTCCTAGGGACAAGTGCAAAGGTCCGATGACACTCCCCTATGGGACATCTGAGTGACCTTTGCCAAGAGCTGAGATGTTTTTACGAAGTATGCCTAACTTGTTGAGTACGACCAAGGGCAACCAGCAACCCAGTCAATAATATCTTCAACTCCCAGATTCCTGAGTTTGGTGACAAAAGCCACATTGCAGTACCAAATGATATACTTTTTGAAATCAATAAAAACAGATCTTCCTTGCTCCATCTATCCCGGTCATCAGAAATGCATTGCGAAAAAGTTACCATATGAGTCTCACAGTGGTACTCCTTTCGGAACCCTTGCTGACCAATGCACTGTGCTTTCAAGCCACTCACATACGCAATCAATTAAATGCTCTGACAACTTGCAACAGCGACTGGTTAGGCTAACAGGACAATAATGATGAAAGGAATATGACATCACCTTTTTGGAATGGGTTGCACAAATGCACGATTCTAACGCCCATGAAGTTGTTCCAAAAGCAGCAACCTTTGCATAATACCAACAAAAAGCAAATGAGGTTTCAAAAAAGTGAAAGAGATGCCTTTTTTGCCAAAAAGATTGGAGCAATGCAGAGTTCAGTCGCATTCTGAACAGTTGTCACGCAGCACATTTGCAGCTGTTGTCCTCAAGGGATGTCGCAACTCAAAACTTGCAGGGGTAAGGCAGTGCTTATGCGGCAGCCATGGACCCGGTGGATCCAGGAGCAGAAGGACCCCGGCGGCGATCCAAGGGATGGAGCCCCAGGTGAGAGGTCTGGGAGGTAAGCCCCCCAGAAGCTAAAGACTGTTTGCTGAAAACTACTACTCCCAGGAAACTACTGCAGAAAAGCTGGATTCAAGGCAAATGTATAATTGAAAACTTTGGTTTAACATGGCTAAGGGTGTTTCCTGGGTGTTTAAATTTTCCGGGATTTCCAGGGCTGCAAAAAAACGAGCATTTCAGGTTAATAGCTACCATTTTATCTTACTTGACGGAGGAGAACAAATGCCTACATCCTGCCAGGAAACTAGTCTCACCAGCAAACTTTTAAAACTGGAGCACACAAGGAAGACATCCAGCCTGAAAAAACTCACGCTTTCCTATAACTTTGGTCAAAAATGCAAACCTGTCTTTGCAATGTACTTGCGATCGCCCCAGCAATTCTTGCAGCATGAAGCAAATGTTCTGCACCGAATGGAGCTGGGAATCATTCACTTTAGGTGGCAAATATTTTAAGCAATATTGGAGTTAATTCACTCCCTCTTTATGGATCACCATGTACTTTGATTTCCATGTGCGTTAAAGCAAAAAATAATGGAATCTGTATCTGTTTTTAGAGGGATAGTAAAGGGAAGAAACAACATCAGAATGTGGTTTGATTTCACGCGTTAGATTGTTTATTTATTTATTTGTTGTCGATTACTGAACCTCTAAGTGTCAAAAATGCAGGAAAAAGATCAAACAGTATTGCAAAAATTAATTCTACCAACAACAGAAAAGGCCTCAAATCAGTAAAAAGAGCAAGAAATGCTGGCAGACCCCAACAAAATGCAAGGTCCAAAGAGATTTAAAATTGATGAGCAGAGAATCCTCTCTAAGTATGCTGGGCCAATCCGCAGATACAAATTCCAATGAACGTGTAAATTGGAATTATGCAAAGATTTAAGATATGTGAAGTAAATAATCGATTGGATAAAGGGCCCAGAAGTTTTTCGGAGCAATCAATTCATGAGGGAAATGGCAGTGACAATGCTCCATTAGAAAATAAGCTCACGGACGGAATGAAATGCTTAAGGGAATCTTTCAATGATGGAAAAGAGCGTCAAAACCCAGCTGAGAAGGCCACTGACACATATTGAAAATCCGAGAATGTTGAAATGCGATTGAGGTGTCATGAATCCACTAAATGTCCTGGAATAATTGAATAAATGAGCAATGGAGTGAAGAAGCCTGAAAATCTGTGGTAAGAATTTTTCCGCATCACAAGAGGCAACACTGATCAAAAGGTAGGAGTACTGTCAAAGAAATTGATACATCCTCACCAACAGTCCAGACGTTGCACCATATGGCTTTCAGTACTGCCCAAAATGATAGTAGTTTTGTGAAGAAATTTTGAGCATGGATGGATCTAAAAAGCAATGCACTGCACAATTTGTGGAAAATTAACTGGGGCTCAATTAGAGGGGGTAAAATGCCCATATTTTTTTAATACCTGATCTTTGCACGGGCTGTATTTCAAGGGGGGAGGGTAATATCCCCGTATCCCCTGCAAATCTTACCCTGGTGTGGGATATAAAAAGAGCTCTTTTGCATCACGGTGAAAAACAAGGAAAGAATTTGGTTAGCCTGTAACTTGATCTCCACATTTCGATTCAATTTTTGATAACTGTGCATCACACGAACTCGCAAATGTGTCCAAATCCAAAACTTTTCTCAATTCGGCACTTCCTCAGAAACTATCTACCAAAAGGTCGAAAAAAGCAAGTAGCAATAAATTGAAAAGCATATACGTGTTTACTCCATCAGCAGGTTATGGAGAGATCTGATACAACAGATAAGTGAAAGGAAGCAATCAATTTCTGCAAAAAAATTAAAACCAAGATTCAAAGCTTCAGGTTAACAACCGACTTCAGAAAAATAGACACCAAAATCAAACATTAACAGAAGGAGCATGGTTTGCTGACAGCCATTGAATGCATGGACACAAACTGAAAAATGACAACCAAACTGACCAGAGCTTTCCGACTGGTAAAAGTATCCAGTTAACAGCAAAAACAGAGTAAACTTCAAAAATTATTTCACATTTCATTAAATTAAATCAGTGTTCCCTTATCATTAAAGCTTCTCCAGAAGCAGTGTGATGGCACAAATGTCAGAAGAGCTCAGGGCACATACAAGTGGTTACGAGTGCAGGATACAAGAGGCAAGGACACACAATGAGAGCACAGGACAAAATGAAGTTTAGTGTTGAGGGAAAGCATGCCATGTTTTAGTCACCATGTTCTTTGAAAAGTCTCTTACCAAACAAATTGTTGAATTGTTGGTGAATTTGTTTCTCTCGCGGGAATGATATCAACCTCCTCAGCAATTTTAAGCCTCACCCTCATTACTTGAAAAATCTAAAGCATGACAAACTAAAGGGTGTTAATTTGGAGAATTGATCAACCAAACTGAATTATTGAGACAGAGAATTCAATGATTTCCTATCCAGTTGAGAACTATTGCTGCGAATGCTCTTGCACTTGCAATTGTAACAAATAGTGAATAAATAAAAAAATAAATTCTGAAAATATTAAATTTTATTAAATTGCCAGCCTCTTTCTGCACAATGACTGTCACCATATCACTCGATCCACAATTTAACCAAGCATGGATTTCTACTTTTTTTGTTTTCCTTTCAGGTGTTGACTGCTCATCAAAGTACGCATGTGTTCTTTTGGTCCAGAAGTTATGTTTCAGTTTTGTTGAGTAATGGTTTTGACCTTGTGGGAGGCTAAATGCAATTGTAAACAAAAGAGACCTGCAGAAATGAACCAAAACCTGAGAGATTTTGTGAGCCTCCAGATGTGATCACGTGATGACGAACAACTTTTGAGCCTCAAGAAACAAGAGTTCATTCAGGAAAAACATCTGGAAAGTAGTTCCTCAACATTAGAAACTCGGTTTGCCACTCATCGACCAGCTTTGTGCACATGACAGATTATCGAATTCTGAGTGTATATCATGAAAAAATTGTAATCACCAATGTCCTTTATGTACCACAGATCCTGAGGAGCCAAAATGCTTACGCATGATGCTAATACCAAATTAAGTTAAAACTTCTGTGGAGTCAAAAAGCATACAAGGAATCCTTCTCAAATCAACCTAAAACAAAGGTTGCTCACTTTAAATGGGGCATTAAATCTTCGCCTCAATCAGCTGCAGTGGAGTCAATGTTCCACAATGGTCTTTACCACAAAGTGTAACCAACTGACCAGTCGGGAAAAACATCCTTCACAAAACTGGATGGTAAATATGCACCAAATATGGCTCATCCACTTGTACAAAACAGATGTACAGATGATGTATTCGTACTTAATGATGGGAAGACACCAACAATACATGTGAATATTCGTAAAGAGGGAGCAACGTGAACAGTATGATTAGGGAAGCAACATTGTGGAAAATGTGAATATTTCGAAAGTAAAATCACACAAAAAGGATAATTATTTTCGGGGGAGTGGGGGGTCACAAAATACAAATTTCGGTGTTTGTGGACTGATTTGGTTCAAATTTGGCACACTTCTTGGGCTTGTTGAAATGAGTCTTCATGCAAAGTTTCATGGCTCTACTTCTCATATTTCAGGAGACATTGAAGATTTTATAATATATATTGCCGTAATTTCAGATCAAAAGTTAGAGAGATCCGTAAGACATTTAGAGCCCAGGATTATGCTATTTGAGACCTTGTTTGCCCTAAGTGGAGTGATAAAGCCAGATTTTGCATTTACGATCTCATTCGTGTGTTTTTCACCCAATTTTAGTGTTTCCGCTACAATTACCCGACACGATTATATAGTGGGACAAAATCAAAATTCTGACTCTTTCACTCCTCCCAGGACACATTTTTTTCATAAGTAGTGTGCCAATTTTCACTTTCCCAGGACATCTGGGATCTGAGAAAAAACAAGGGAAAGCTCGAAAAATGTCAAAAAATTTAAAGCGGTAAAAATGCACCTTGAAATTTGTGTATTTTTCAAAGAAAATGAAAAATACGCTGTCGCGCAAAAAAGTGTCGCATGGGAAATGCGATGGTTCCTCAACCAATAAAGCTACCATAATGGTACTATATCATTGTAATCAGCATAAAATGGACAATTTGGTGACATCAAAAGGTAAAAAGCCCAAAAATCACATAATTTTTCATTTTTCTGACCCCCTACTCCCCCTTGAGAAATTCCAGAGAAAAAATGAAAATCTTGCAAAATCAACATCGGAAAGAAGCGATACAATCTCCTGTGGAAATAATCTTGGAAAATTCAAAAAGCGAATGGGTTGTGGAAATCCAACCTCAGAAAGATGTGCTTCTGAAGAAATATCCACAATCCAAAAGAGAATAGGGCAGGAATAATCCAACCCCATTCTTAACAATTATGAACAAGAAAACAATGCAGTGCAGAAGCCAGGGCAGAAACTTCCCGAGTTTTAACTGTGCTTATACTGCGTGAGCAGACATTTATGTGGACAGCCTCAGTTCAAGGTCGCAGTTGTTCACATTCCATCAACAGTGCCCCAGAGGGGCTTCTCTGATGATATCGAAAATTATCAAAAAGATACAAGAAATACAAGGAAATCGCAGAAGATGCTCAGTAAGAGAGGGCACTCAAATTGATCAATAAGCATCGCAAAAAGAATTTACCAGAAAAAGAGACCAATAATTATTAATTTTGAGTTCATGAATTTTGCCAACAGAACAAGAATAGTGAGGAAGCGATAAAATTAAACACTGACACAAGAATGTAGAGCAAGGAACATCAATGATGTCAGCGCCAGCACCAAAATCAAGATGTGCCAGGACCAAAATCAAGCTGTGAAAGTGTGTCACATTTATGCAAAATTATTCAAAGAACTCGCAGCCGATTTTGATGTCTGCTGATCACCAGGGCATTTTGTCTGCGGCGTTGGCGAACTAAAGCTCAGCTCCTGAACTTGAAAAGGCTCAGTTCCAATGCCCTCCTCATTACAGTTCAGATATTTTTGAAGCAATTCTGCGGTCTGCATTGGATGTGCAACCAGATTGAATACGAAAGCATGGCAAAGCGACATCCAAAATTGGAAGAAACCTGACCTCACAAACGGAAAAAATCCTCAACGTAGCAGCTCAATTTGCTGGGAAAACTGGAATTTTTGAAATCCTCCGCAGCAGGATTGAGGGATTTTTGAAATTCTCCGCAGCAGGATTGTGTTGGTCACAAAAAGTTTAAAGTTCCTGGCATGTTCACTATCTATTGATGTGCCTTTTATCAACCAATTGGAGGTTTTTAGGAAAGATTCTTCTGTTTCTCAAACCTTTGTAATTTAAAGAATATTTGCAACATTTCGTAATCAGATTTCAAAAAAAAAAAAAAAAAAAAAAGAGAACAACTTGAAAATTCTGAGAGTTTCACCATCCTTACAAATTCTTTCTCAAAAAAAAAAAAAAAAACAACCCATATTCGAACTTCTTTCATAATGCAGCATAAATTGTGTCCCTGCCCCACCTCTGTAAAAAAAGCGAGGTCAGGTCAGTGTTTGTGCCACAGAGTCATGTTCCAAGAGCCAAGAAAACATTCATGGAAGAAAAAGAAGGTTTCATTTTTGTACAACAAGTTAACATTGGTTCAACTACTCAAAATGTGGGCCACTATGGTGTGCATGAAAGATTAAGAGAATTTCCAAAAAACTGAACTGTAAAAGAGACAAAAGTGACAAAATCCATCATTTCGTAAGTCAATGAGCCCAATGAGTTGCAGGAACAAAAGCTGGAGCAGCAAGAGTGTGGTGATTCCCATTGCAGCACTTAAGACGTGACCACATCAAATGAGCCAGAACAATAATGAACAAGTGACTGCATTAATGAAAATGGCAGGATGTGTGCCAGATTGTCAAAGAAAAAACTGTCAAAAAAAAACTCATTTTTCTGACTTTTTTTAAAAATATGTGCAGAGAAACAGGTAACAGGTTCTTCAACGTGATTTGACCTCTCGAGTCACTGTGACTAACTGGTCCTTTTGCACCCTATTTTATGCTGTATACTGACCGAAGAATTGATGGATTTTATTCGCTGGTATTCGCCCTAAGATTCAACGAAGTGGGAGTGAAACGTCGTTTTCCCTGAACGAGCTGACTCAGCTGTGAGTTAATTTATTTCCTGACATTACCGTTTGTCGTGCACACAATGACATAAAAATACATATGCATGTTGAGTGTACAAGTTATCCAAATGTTCAATGTAACAAAAACTATGAATGTGTCGCAAAAATGTTCTTGGTCACCTAAGACAAATGTTAAACTGCATGATCCGATTATTTTTTTTAGCAAGGCACCCATGCTAAAAACATTGAAAGACAGCGAACACTCAAAGCATAAATAAACATCACCACATCTGTGTTGACAATAAAAGCTCACAGATAATGCCAAAAGCATCAGGTAGGTGGCTGCAAGCAAAGTGGTTGAAGCAGGAAAAAAGAAAAAAAATCAAATGTAAAGAAGTGACAATGCAGGCCAATCTTAAAGTGATGTAAACAAAACGTGGAATCGACATTCTTGTGTATATACCGAGATATCTTGCTTGTTATAACTTTCCAACACAAACGAAGTTCTAGGCATTAACAAAAGGGTTGCAATGGCGATTGCGATGGCAACCAGCATTGTTCAATTGTGTCACAGTTTCCCGTGGGTGTTCTGAAAGTCTTCACAACGATCTTGTATTAAGTTTTTGAATCTGGTTTCTCCAGCACTTGCTGAACGAAAACATTCAGGTACAAAATTTGATCCTTTACGATGGTGTATTGCATCGTATGGGCCGATTTTTTAATGAAGCCCATCTTTTTTAGACCGTGAAGTCTTTTTCCTTTGTACACAATATTGCATTAAAAAACAATCCGCGGTCAAAAAGATGGGCTTCGTTTAAAAAATCCGCCCAATGGAAGAAATTGGGAGTGTTTCAAGGGGGCATAACTGCAAAATGGTGGGTCATAGTAAATTTTGTACCTGAATGTTTTGCCTTCAGCTTATCCTGGAGAACCCACACGCAAAAAATGGGATCCATGCGATATTCTTTTATCATGACGTGTTGTTTTTAATTTGTTGTGAGTAACTCGAATGCAAAAATGGGACCTCTACGATGACAAGTTCAGCACCCTGGGCCCCTTTTGTGGACTGAGGGGTCATATCTGGGGAATGGGGGCCGAAGAACATTTTGTCACTGAACATGTTTATCCATGTGGGTATGAAGAAACACTGGCAAGCATTTCTCTGTATTTCTCTGGAATATCCTGGACACATATCACCGTATTTCTGTGAATGCTTTCAAAAACTTAGGGCAGTTGCAAATGGAGCCAAACTTTCAATGCCGTGAAATTCTTGAGAAATCTCCTCGTTTGTTGCAATTTTCATTTCCCCAACATGATCCAGTTTTGTGACAAAAATATGCCACTTTCATATTTCATAAAAAATTGCACAAACTGATATTGCTGCCTAACAAGGTGTGTCTTAGGAACTTGCCACAGGTGATATTTTTAAATTTGGAGAGTTGTTAACAATACACTCACTTCTTGACGATTTTCTCTCCATTCCACGGGTGAGTTCATCTGACCAGGGGTGGATCTAGCCATATTTTGGGGGGGGGGGTGCGCTGGGTCAATTTTGCCGACTACCCACTTGATAAAGAACACGTTTTGACGAAGCCCGCCACAGGCGCAACGGGGACTGGGGCGGAGCCCCAGCAGGGTCCCAAGGGGCAGAGCCACTGGCAGGGGGTCTGGGGGGCGAAGCCCCTTCGAGGTCCCTGGTTCCAGGGACTCTGCCCCTTGGAACCGGGGTGAAGCACCCCCCACACGCCCCGTTCGAGCCGCCCCTGCACCTGACATCGTCTGCTGGGACTCACCAGTTGTTGCTCAGCCAACGAGGAGCGTAATGCCCTCAAAACGTCAGAGGAACACACCCGTAAAATGGAGAGAAAATCGTCGAGAAGTGAGTGTTCTGTTAAGATGTGACTTGGAGGTGCCCAGACAGTGTGAGTCAAGTGTGTTAATTGTTTGATCACTCTCGTGAAGGTCAAGCCATTTAGCATGAACAGAGTAGATTACAATCCAATACAATCGCCAACAGCAAGTGTGTGGAACATTTCACTAAATAGGTAAATTGCCACGTCCTCATACCAGATATAGAATGTCTTGCAGATAGTCAAGCGATGAATAGGAATTGAGGAAAAAGAAAAAGCTGCAGTTTTTTTGGGTGAATAAAGTTCAATGTAGGTAATCGCCAAAGTTGGACAGAAAAATCGAAATGTGGCAGCGGAAGACCATCACCGCAGTGCACAAGTTTTAATTAAAAAAAATGTTAATTGAAAGTGAATGAACAGACAACAGGCCAAAATACAACGGAAATCAATCTAGCAGAAAAAATGGCAAAACTGGGCTGACACATGCTTTCTGAAGGGGAAAATTATGAAAAGTCAAACGCAACAGGGATTGTTAGCAACAAAGTTGTTGTTTTTGAAGCACAGACTACAAATTGCATACATGTACATTCTTTATGACACTCAACAGCAAAGGAGAGATAGGGCCCACCTCAAAATCAAGATTTTTTAATAAAATTGGGACAATAGGGTGTCCAAGCAAAGTAGAAGATTTTTGTGTGGTTTCTGTTCCTTGCCCTGCATAAACCACAGGTCAGCTTTAATGCGACAGAGTTTTATGCCTTTTCAGAACTGCAAGTGGTGATTCAAGAAAGATACCCATACAGAAAGTTTCAGTGACGAAATAATTGGATGGCAAATGTGCCCACGCTACACATGCAAGCATGCATCCTCGTTGACAATGAACTTTTCGATATCTCATTTTCCAAGATACAAAATTCTGCATTCTAGTTACCCCTGAATTTAACTTAACTCTCACAGCTTCCTGCACTCCAAACAATAGTGAACAACTTTTGAGAGCGAACGTTTTCTTTTCGTCCTTGCATTTTTAAACAAACACGCACACTTGCCGATGCATTTTACAGAGGACACTTCTAGACCTCTTCCTGAAAACTTGAGAAAGATATCGACGGAAGAATTGAGGACCAGGCTTCAAGGTTCCAGCGAACATTTTACCGCACGCACACTTTCCCCCAACAAAGAGAAGTTTCTCCGCGGTTCTTTGAATGCTGGATGTAACGAACACAAATGCTGCATTACCTACAGGAATTTGACCTCCAGTATACATTTTAGGGATACCCTGTGTCTTCAAGAGAAAACAATAAAATATTCCAAAAAACAGATGGGATCAAAAATGCAGGCACCAGATTTTAAAACTGCATTAATGAAATAAGGACACTTAAAAATGCACAGTTGTTACAATTAACCGATGGCCGCAATTGTTACATTTTGTAACAAATGGCAAATATTCATGGAGATTTTCTTTGCTTCACTAAAGATCTACAGCAACCAAATCAGGGTATTTGCAGTGATGGTCATTCAAGCGAACAAGACTAACATCCGGTTGCACCAACATGGATCAAGCTTTGATCTCGGATCAAGCTCTGATCCTGGATCAGGCAATGTTAAAACCCTATGCCTGATCTCGGATCAGTGTTTGATCCGAGATCAAAGCTTGATCCACGTTGGTGCAACTAGGCATAAATGAAGGAACAATGTTATAACCCGAACAGATTACATGACAGGTATGAATCTGAAATAATTCAACCTGGCCAATGGCCAACACCAAGCACAATAACCCCACAAAAAATAATTTTGAGGGGTTAGGTATACCACAAGCTTTTCTGAGTTTTAATGAAAGGTTTTCTCTTTCTAAAAAAAACTTTTACTCGCAGATTAGAGGAACCTAACACACTTTGCAATGAATGCATAGATCCCGGTCCAGGTTTATCCAGAAAATGCTACCAACAGTCCAGTATCGTCTTTCGTGGCACTCTACAAGCTCTTCCATTTTTATTGCTGCCAAATTGTAATGTTGTCAAGTGTGTTTTTACAGTTTACGAACTGTAATGTTGCAAAATGTGTTTTGTGGTGTTGATGGCCAAACCATCTGAGCTTTATTTTTCTGCCAAAGGAGTTTTATTTTTCTGTCAGAAACCTGGCAACCGAAAGACTCCAACCAATCACGAAAAGAACAAACACAACGTTTTTACTGTTTAGACCCAATTCATCGAGTGCTTTCATCAAAATCATTGGTCCGAAGCAAGCCTGTTTTTATTTGTGAGAAACATTCAATGCCTTGCATCCACCAACTGAGGCACATAAGTACCATATCAAGTACCTAACTGAGGAAAATGTTACCACAATTGAAAAATAGATAGATTTGCATCGCAATTCGGAGGCAAGCGTTACCTTCAACTGGATCTGCCATCGTAAGTAACCCATCAGTGGAGTAGCGAATCTCAGTATGAAGTGGAACAAACAGGGCGAAAGTCAAAAACTGCTTGTAGTTTCGGTTGACAACTGAACATGTTCAACCATCATTCACATTAGTGAAAAAGGAAGTGTGAAAAATCAGATTGTATTTTAACAAATTCTGAACTCCTGTGTAAAACAGTCCATTTTTTAAAAGCAATTTCTGAACACCAACTGTTTTTATTGGCACCTTTTAAACTTATCAAAAATACATGAGAGTTCAATAATTGTTGACTTAAAGAATTGTGGCTGGCCAACATCAGAAGCACTTCAGGGGGGGGGGGGTACCTTTGACAAAGTTGTTTTTTTGCAAAAAAAGTTGATTTTGCTTTTTGTACCTATCTTAAAGGCTGAAATCTCCTCTTTCAGAATTTTCAAACCATTTGACTCTATCTCAAGTAGTTTTTGAACAGCATCACATTTTCCGAGGTCACTTTTACAAGTCATATATACCTAGCGCTGAATGCATTTTTGCAATATTTTTACCCAATTATATGCCAAACTAGGCAAAAAATGAATTTTCTGAGATTGCCAGCCGATTCTACACAATTTTTTACATAGGTATGCCAATTTTCAACTTTACCGTACTCGCCGCAATGAAGTTTATGACCACCGAAAAACCATTACGAAATGCAAATCTTACTTTATTTTATGCAAAACTTCTATCGCGTTTTTGCATTTTCTTGCAATCGAAAAACTTTTTGAAGTGAGATCTCAGGAACTGTGCATGCTAGAAAGGTGAAAATTGGTGTACTTATGTATAAAAGTCTGAAAATCCGGCTGATGAAGTCGGAATTTTGATTTTCTTGTTAGAAGAATTTTTATGACCATGTTTTTTCGAAAAATGACTCGCAAAACGACAAAATTTACCGCGCATTGACTTAAATTGCAGATTATGACTAAACCAAGGCCTAAATTGAAATTCCGGCTTCATCAGCCGGATTTTGACACTTTTTTACATATGTTCACCAATTTTCACCTTTCCAGCATGCACAGTTTCTGAGATCTCACTTCAAAAAGTTTTGCCTATTTCCGCTACTAATTTCCCTGCTGCCAGAAAACTACGAGAGATACAATGGCTGAAATTTTGCACTGAACATACTCTTATTATGTTTAACAACCCCCCAAAATTTCAGCAAAATCGGATAAGAAACAAAAAAGTTCGTCCGCGAAGGTACCCCCCCTTCAGTGTCAGTTTTCATAAGATTTGATGGAATAAATCGACGATATCCCTAAAAAAGTAATCCCAGTTTGCTTTTACTGCAGATACCCTGATAAGAAAAAAAAACTGTAAATGCCAACATTCCGAGTCTCAAAGAGGTTTATCACAGGTGGGTGTGTTTCTGTTTGTTCAGACCACTGCAATTGCGAGACTAGCTGATGCTGGTTAGGTTAGGTCACTGGTCACTGATACTAAAGAGAACGCCGATTGTTGCCATCAGCCAAGGGACGACTTGTCAGATCTGAAACTGAATTGTTGTGTAGTGGCTGGAGACTCTCAGCAGATCCAGTTGCACCATTCTGAACACTGACATTCTTTTGTGTTCCATTCTTGCCCTTGCCACTGATCAATTTCCATAAACCTTTCATCATCAGTGTAAACCAGTAAAACTGAGGAATCAATATCAAAATCAAACCGAGCTTGTTGATGTTCTCCATGTCGAGGAAAGCCTATTTTGATAGAGATGGAAAGAAAAACATAATCACACAGGATCAGCATTTAGAGAAAATAAAAGCTGCTTGTTAAGTGCAGAGGAATTTTTTAAAGAAAAGTTCACTGAACCAGAAGCCAGCGTAACAGGACAGATTGCATCAACTTGACGACTGTTTCTTTTCTTTTCTTTTTTTTGCAACTTTAAGTCACTCAGTTGAATTAAGTGCCAAAATTCGTTCACTCACAGAAAAGATTTCCACATCAGTGATAAATAAGGTCTGTCAGCACAAACCACACGAGTGGGTACGAACAAAATATGATAAAAGACACACTCAAACAATAATAATTAATTAGGCAGTGGTTCATATAATGACATATTCATGGAGCTTACCAAAAGTCCTCGAACTTAGGTGACATTTAAGGACTGGTTTTTGCAGGGGCAATTTAATTTCAACGGGGCTTGGTGCAACGTCACTCCTCACACGTGTGTCATGATATTTTGCAGCACATGTTACCATTGATTCTAAATGGTGTCTGAGTTATTATGAACTCCTATGTCCAAACAATTTTGACAAGGTGTGAAGATTAGTTTTAGTGAGATAACCTATAAATGCAGCCTGTGTGACACAAAATTTGAAATTGTAAATTACTGGGCTGTAGGAGTGAACCAGCTGGAATAGAAAACTTACACTCATAAATGATTGACTCGTTCGGTACGCATAGACCTCAATGAGGAAGAACCAGGAAAATATCCGACAGAAGAAGAACACAATTATCATCACAATGCCGTTTATGACATACCACTTTGTGTGTCTCAACTGAAAATCAACCAAAATAAGCAAAAGGCATAAAATTCAAGTAAAACTACTAAAACCAGTCACGACAGTCTCCACAATTCATGTGAGCAAATGATTTTTTAACATTTCATGACTTGAGCAACTCCCCCTCCTTCAATTTTAGCAAGAAGACACCTAACAATTTAATTCAACGTTGCATGGGCTAGGCCCTGGTGCAAATCAGCAACACAATGAGGGATAGCATAGATAAAATATGGATGCACTAACATCAGGTTGCCTCAATTTGTTGCATAATGATAAAGACAATCATAATATCTCATGTTGTTCGGTCAACCACAACCCTACATTGCTTTTAAAAGTAGCCACATCACATTGATATCTTCACCATTCCCAAAGAGACTACGATGTAGCAGATTCCACTTATTAACAGCTCTAGTGACAAATGAATATTTTCCAACATCCTCGCAGGAGCTTTGTGCTCGGAGCTTAAAATCATGGTCATGCCTCCCCATGCAGCTTGCAGGTGACAAAAATTTTTCCATTTGACCAACCACAAATATAATTAAATCCAAGAAACAAAACCACCCAGTCTTGAGATTTTTCAACCAGCCACATAGCAAGCAGACTTTCTTTGGATTCTCTCCAACTTAGGGTCCCGGATAGATGGAGCATATTCTAGCAAGGAACGTAAAAATTCAAAATTTGCTTTTTTCTTTGTTGGCTCATTTGCACAATAGAAGATGCGTCGAACAAAGAAAAGGGCCGAATTTGCCTTACGGACTACCTCATTTGCTTGGTGTTCCCAGTTCAAGTTTTTGGTAAGGGTGACTCCTAAGTATTTCATATGGTCTGCAGTAGCTTAATGAAAATGTATTTTAACTCATTGAAAACCGACATGAAACCACGTTCTGTAATTCTGGGATTAGGTGCCAACAGATGAAAACGAACCTTCAAATTGCTTAGAATTCCACGCAAAGAAACAAACGGAGTACTCAATTCCATCATATAGACAAAGCCAGCAATGCAATCACCTTCCCCTCTTCGAAAATGCTGAAAACCAGAAAAAATTAGGATGAGAAAAGGAGGCTGGTGAACAAAACACTTTCATTCTCATACTTTTATTTAGAAGCTTTCGATCCATGAAGCAGCCCTTTATGGTGGGACGAAGACTGGGGAATTTGGGAGATGTACATTTCTGCCATAATGTTCCATACTGAATGTTTTCAGAGCAGTTCGTTATGGAGAATAATTCTCTTCCAAAAAAGGGAGCAGCATTGCTGCGAACCCAGAGGCCTCATGGTGGCGCAATTCGCGTTTTTTTGTCAAATGCCGAGTTCACATGGGCAACATGTTCGACCTAAAGGGGAAAAATGATCACAAACTACAGCTGATGCTAATTTCATTGTGTGGGTGCAACGGTGGTGGGGGCGACATCTCCAGTGAAAAGGTTAGCATCTACATAAATGTTCAAATTCCAGCTTAATATGAAGGTCTGGATTTTGCTGGCACCCTTCGTTGTCCTGATATTGGGTACCTGCAGTTTAACCACTGGCTTCAACAGGATGTTGCAATGCAAAATCGGCCGCAGATATGCAAAAAGCACTGTAAATGCGTGGCCATTTTGGAAGGTCTCATCTCCGCATCGGTAGGATGCATGACAAGTCTCCTGACACAAAGTCAAAGAGGCCAAAGCCTTATACAATATGGCTCAAATCCAAAGGGATATATCTTTATATTGCGGGGATTTCGGCAATGGAATTAGCGTAACTGCAATGGCTATCTTCCATGATGCGACATCGCAAGAATGTTACAACATTCTAACGAGTAACCACTGTGAGGTAATCCAAAACATCCAATGTATGGCTGACGGCAAGGTATCTGTCATGATGTAAATAAAAATATTTTCTTACAATTGTCTGAAGAAATCCTATGGTTGAAAGAATCACATGATGAATCAGAATGGAGAGATTATCTTTAATGAACTTTTTCATGAACATCCAATCAACGTAAGTCCGTCGGCAACCATTGATCACTTGCTTTGCACCATCGTACATGTGTTTGCACTTGTAAACATAGTAGATGCAC
>JASGXE010006850.1:0-22186 GCA_030068105.1 Sinentomon sp. SZTP_YWyxl | reverse complement strand
ACCCCCCTGGTGGGTTTATGCCCCTTGATAAACACAATTTGTGGTGGCGAAATGGCTTCGAGAAACCTCACCCCTTCTGCAACAAAGAGGGGTGGATTTCGACAGCGAGGGATGGTTCCCGGATTTTGCCTTTTTTGGGTCGAGTGTCATTCTACTGGGCTTATTTTAATGGGGAAAGGCCAAATTCTAGCGGCGGACTGGCTGAGGTCCATTTGAGGGTGCCATAATACCTGCAAAGACTGATTATCGGTACCCACGTTTTAGGGCGATTCAGAATTGTGGCATAAATCTGAAAGATGTTCAATTTTAACTTTTCTTTGGCAATCGCGGCACAGTTTTTTCAGTTTTTATATTTTTGCAAAAATGAACACCATGGAATTTGTACCCCACAATGCTGCATCGCACCATTACATCATACCAATGAACAACAACCATTGCAGGTATTTTGGACACCTTCAAATGGACCTCAGCCGACCCGCTGCTGGAATTTGGGCCTTTTCCACATGAAATAAGCCCAGGAGAATGATACTCGACCCAAAAAAGTCAAAATGCGGGAATCACCCCTCGCTGTCCAAATCCACCCCTCTTTGTTGTAGAAGGGGTGACGTTTCTCGAAGCCGTTTCGCCACCACAAAAGTTGTGTCTTACCCTCTATGGGGCATAAACCCATCCAGACGGCTGCAAAGAATAATTATTTCCAACCCTCAAAAACAAGTTTATGCCCAAACATTCAAGTTGGTGGAAAACTACCCCCAGATTGAAACACAAGGGGTGAAACTGACCCGGACCGCGTCTGACTTATTAATAATGACCCAATGAACAATTCTTGAATTTAAACAATGAACCTGCGACACATAGTTTCCAAGATATCGCAAACTACCCCTTGCACCCCTTCGTACACCCCCAAATGTGCCTTCGCCAAATCGCAGGGAGACGGAGGGCTCAGCCCCCATCACATGAGATGTGGAGAACGCATTCCCGAAGAAAAAACAGTCTCCGACCTTTCCACCCCTCCCGGCAGAAAACC
This sequence comes from Sinentomon sp. SZTP_YWyxl, assembly GCA_030068105.1. Lineage (NCBI taxonomy): Eukaryota > Metazoa > Arthropoda > Protura > Sinentomata > Sinentomidae > Sinentomon > Sinentomon sp. SZTP_YWyxl. Next base: position 21,159 of record JASGXE010006850.1, on the reverse strand, counting down.
ACCCCTAAAACGGCAACCAAGGGGTGGGTTTGATTCGGACCACTTCTGATGCCTTCAGAACAAGGAGATGAACAACTTTGTCATTTAAACCACAGACCTCCGAAGCACAGTTCCGGAGATAATGCGATGCATAGAAAACAGGCCTAACTACCCTTCTCCAAAAATGGAATAGGGGTGGCAATTAGGAAGAGCCCAATGGGTCCAAACAAACCGCAATGGAACAAGGTTCCAAAACGTCCATGGCACCACAATTGCAGGAGTAACCGTTTTCGCAGAAAATGCGATCGAAAAAAACCAACATTCGAGGTGACTCACCCTGTATATTGCCTCTTCTGGGACTTGGTGATCCTTCACCTTCTCTCTTTCAACCACGGCAAATTAATTTATAGTAACCTGTGAGCTGTTGGCTCACCAAAACCAGGCCTTAATTGTGACTTTGGTCACACCATGTCCTCTCAAAAACAAAGTACATAAAATTCAGAATTCTGTAATAAGAATCATAGTGAATGAATCATGGTCATGCTGAGTACACTGTAACACCAATGATAAAAAAGACTCTTCTCCAAGTTCAATCGTTGCTTGCAGGTGTAAATCTGCTGCCAATTTGGTTCTGCAGTCATGTGCCAAAAGTGATAAGTGGATGAAAGAAAACACGAGATAGCTTTCCGTTTTCAAGATAGCTTTTTATAAAGAAAACTAATTTTATAAGTGAATGAAATATTTTCTCAAACTTCCAAATCCGAAAAGTTCTTCTTAATAATTTTCAACAATGTGAAATTCAAGAAGTGCAGTAAACAGGGAGAGAAGTAGGTAGGTACATATTCTAATTTTGCTGTGAAATTCAAGAAGTGCAGTAAACAGGGAGAGAAGTAGGTAGGTACATATTCTAATTTTGCTTTGTTCTACCACCTAACAGAAAATGAACATTGTGGAAAGGTGAACGGAAAGACGACCTGACGCCTTAACCTACAGAGACAGCTCATGACCTTGCAGCCGCATCTCACAACAGTGAATGTCATCATTTTTTGGAAAGGGTGCTGAAGGAACAGTCATATGGCAAGTGAAAAGAAGAAATGCCTTCTTCACAATGAGAAGGTCTGCTTTTCATTGCCAGGTGACCAAAAAGCTCTGAGAGAAAAAATTCCATATGAGTCTCTTCTCAATTCAGACCGTTTCTGACATCTTGCGATCAACTTATTCTTTCATAGAATCTCAAATTTATGCCACTAGATGATCAAGCTTATGCAAATGCTGATAAATAATGCTGGCATTATCTTTGACGTGTTCTTGAATGAAAAAAAAATTGGCCTGAAATGATTGAAAACGGGCAGGACGTCAGAAATTCCTTGCAACTTTTTAAGGGTATGGTGTGGCACTTAAACATGGTCAAGAAAACACAAAATGGCTGAATTGATCCAACTCAAAAACAAGACTCATGCAGGCCTTGATTACAGAAAAAGGATAGTCGTTGAAAGACGGAAATCAATCATTTAAAACACTGAAGATGCATGCAGAATGAGACTCCCTCTACCTGCAACATTTCGTAACAAACAGAATTTGAAGTATGATACTGAATGGTGCATATAACCAGGAAGCAAATCGCAACCCCATTGAGGGCAAGGACACTGTAAAGTAGGTACTTTTTGATTTCCCTCATCACATTTCGTGTTTTCTTTTTCATTTTCAAGTGGCCCTTGCTCGTAATTTGTTTAGCAGACGTTATGCAAATCCATCCCCAGCTGGCAATATTCACGGCAGGCAATCTTGATCTTCCCCAATTTTCAAACTGGGGACAGAAAATGTGACAGGCCCCAATTCCTGCTTGATAAATACCATTGCTTTGCGCCATTGGTATTGGTCCACCTGTGGTGGGGCTGTCCACCAATTTTTCAGTCAGATTATGTTTTCAGCCCAGTGAATTAACACACCCGAGACATTGAAGGTTAAACAGACCCAGTCATTCCACAAGCAAATACCATTTTCCAGCACACATATCTTTCTACATATTCTTGTATGTCAAGTCCATGTCATTACAAAATGAAGCATATGGTACAGGTAATGGTGGATCATTCATGTGAGTCAACTGAAAGAGGCCAGAAAAAAGCATAAAATCTATGATTGTGCGAAATGAAAACATGTGTTGATAAAGACGGTATCAGAATTACGGAGCAAAAAAAAAACAACCAAAATGTTTCTTGGCAATTGCATTGTGGAGATTGGAAATCTATTAGCAGGTGAATTTTAGTGACAGAAACCAGAGGGGAACGGGTGTAAAACAGCTCAGATGTGGCAACAGTTTAAGGGGGGGGGGCAGGGGGTCAAAATACCAACTTCGATGTTTATGGACCGATTTGGTTCAAATTTGACACACAGTTGGGCATCATGGTCGGCAGTTTATTCACAAAATTTTGGTACCCTACCTCAAGTGGTTCCCAAGTTATTCACAAATAACTGGTCAAAAGAGTGCAAAACTTTTCGCGCATGCTGTGGGAAAAGCGAAAGACATTTTGTGATCTGGTTTTCACCAAAGTTGCCCAAAAAGACTTAATTTTTGACTGATGAAGCTAGTTTTTCAACATTTGACTTGAAAAGTGGATAAAAACACTCGGAAACAGCAGTTATGTAACTAGCGAGCATGTAAAATGACAGGCATATTGAATAACTTGGACTCTGAGCCAAAAATGCATTTCTGACTTCATCAGTCAAAAAAAACACTTTTTTCGTCAAGTGTGCCAAATTTTACCTCTCAAGCACTTCTGGTTGCTGAGAAAAAGCAAGCGGAAGTTCAAAAATACCTGGAAAAACGAAAGCGGTTAAAACGCGCCTTGAATTTAGTGGATTTTTCAAAGTAAATGAGAAATATACTGTCGTGCGAAAAAAGTGTCACGTGGGAATCGCGATAGCTCTTCAACCAATGAAGCTACAGCAATGGTAATTATATCATTGGAATCAGCATGAAACGGGCCATTTGGTGGTGCCAATGTGAACAAAGACCAAAAATTAAGCTTTTTCACATTTTTTGACCCCCCGCCCCCCTTAAAGTATTTTTGAGGGCATCTATTACGACAGCTTTGAACGATTTTGAAAAGCATTCAAATCTTGCATTCTTGTTGCATTTTTGGCAACCTACCACTGAAAAGACTGCAAGGATGAGTGTAATGACAGGAGTGCTGGAGCCAAGGCAAAACTCAACTGCAGAAGATGTGGTTGCAATTTATCCAACGGTGTGGCGGGTAATAAACACAAAAATGGGGTGGGTCGCAGCTTGGCTTTTGCCATTGCATCATTGTCATTAGTGGGTCTGGCACAGTCTCCTATCCGGATCGAGCACAACTTCCATTGATCATAATGGCTTGCCTTGCAGAATTCAGTTGTGCCTGGGATAGACACGCTTCTCTCAGGCCTCGCAATGATTCCCACTTCACCAAAAGCTGGCCCACGTAAAGAGAAGCTGGGTAAAGTTTGGAATTCGTGCAATGCAAGTCACGCAACAAAAAATATGCCTTCAACTCGTGAATGAAAAGTTTCACCTAAGCAACCACCTGCCACTTCAGTTACATCCAGATCCAAATGCACTTTGAAGTCACAATTGAGGCTGGATTTGGCAGCAGGTGAAATGCACAGTGATTGTTGGCTGGATTTGGCAGCAGGTGAAGTGCACAGTGTCAGTGATTGTTGGCTGGATTTGACAGTAGGTGAGGTGCACAGTGATCATGGGCTGGATCTGAGACTGTAGGTTCTCGGATGCAGATAGCTGCAACAGTCATGGCAAAAATGGTAACAAATGAACTTTATGACAGATGATGTTTACAAAAAAAAAAAAAAAAAAACGAGGAGAAGAACAAGAACAGCCAACATGTGTAAATTGCACAGCTTGGATCTGCATCCAGACTGATTACAATGTAAATGCATGCACAAAATGCCTGCAACTCTCTGGACTGATGTACTGAGGCAACGAAAGTAACCACACTGAAAAGAGAACTCTAGAACCTTCAGCAATAGAAAGATGCAATTCATGATGTGGTATTGCAAAGGGAATAAACAGACAATAATTGTGAAGTGTGAGTGCCTTAGGGAACATCACGTCGATCAAAAGTTTGACTGTAAAGTGCGTCTCTTCCACGTTGGCCCTGTTAAGCACCCTGCACATACATGTATAACATGAAACTATTAACATATGTACATGAATACAAATACAAAAAGAAGGAATAAATTTCTCGCAGACACACAATGATGTAGGTAAAATGCAACACAACAACAAAAAACATTACTTTCTGTACATTATTTATATAGGAAATATAAACACAAACGAAAAATAATGTGGGTAGATTAATAATAGTGAGTGATGCTCAAAACTTCGTTAAATCAAGTGATAAAATGATGCGACATTTGGTGAATCGTAAGCAATCAATTTTCGTTAAAACTATTATGCTTCAAACTGCAAAGCAAAATGCAATCTCGGGAGAAAAAAACACTAGAGTAAAACACTACAATCATGCAAAAATAAGAATACCTACACTTGCACTGACGGTGGGGTGATCCATTTGAGGGTTTATTCTAAGCTGCGTTCTCTTAGGCTTTGAAATGAGCATAAGCACTACCATTGAATTTGATTTAAGAGTATGATAACACGTGATAACTACGCTATCTTCATTTGTGACGATGCAATGTGAACAAAAGACGTAAATAATAAATAAATAAGCACTGGAATCGGGAAATCAGCAAAATTGGAGGTCTGCAACCTCAGCAAGTGTTTATACTGCAGCTGAAATTTTCTCTTAAATAGATCACCCCACCCAGAGGTTCTCAAATAGCATCAGCATAAACACGGGCATAGGTTCAGTGGACTTTGATATATGAATGCCAGGCATGAACCACCGATGCAGTTTGTCAGTTAATTAACTGTAACTCTTTCAACAGACAGCAATAGCAATCATAGAACACAGATTCAAACTCAAATTGTGATCTGATTGATTTGATTTGAAACATTGTAAACAATTATCTGGTTTGAGGTCATTGTCGGATTGGATATAAAGTTTTGCTGACGACATTTCGACCCCTGGACTGGAGTCTTTCTCAAGTCTGGTGATGCGATATGTTCGCTGCCACTGGTGTTGAGTCGCAAAAAACCAGTGGCAGTAAACATATCGCATCACCAGGCTTGAGAAAGACTCCAGTGCAGAGGTCGAAACGTTGTCAGCAAAACTTGACACAATCAAACTGAACATTTTTGTTGATTCTCTGTTCTTTTTTTTGCCATTTAGGTAGTCAGTAACTTGTGGGTAGCCACTTTTTTGCTCCAAAACTGTGGATCAATACCCAAAAGTTTGAGAACCCCTGAATTAAGACAACCCCATTCAAAGAAATGTACCTAGACTATTCGTTGTCCACAACAGTTTGTTTTTTGCATTTTCCAAGATCATTCAGACATAAGCGATCTCACTTCACACAAAATAATCAAGCCAAGTGGCTCAAATCTGCACACAAAAATTCAAAACATCGCTTAAAAATAGAAGAAAAAATAGACAAGCAAACAGGGACGAAAGGCAGAAAGATTTAAGTCCAGCTCCAGTCTGTGAGGAAAAACCTTTGGCCATCCCAAAATGCATTTCTAAAGAGGGGGCAAACCAATGTTTCCGACGTTTTTGAATTTGCAATTGTCAGATTTGTTATTTGAAAATGTTCAGTTGAAATTTGCACAAAAATGCGAAGATTGGCAACTGCCATGTTAGTTAGAGGAGTTATAGGCTAAAATAGGTGCAAAAAAGCATCTCCTCTCAATCCGTCTGGCAGCATGGTGTCATGTTCACCATGCTGCAGGGTGGAAGAGAAACTTTTGCAGATTTAGTACTGGATTTGAATTTATTCCATCAGAAAAATAATTGGATATATGGTACTGCTTAGTGCCTAAAATTTAGCTGCTTTTCTGCAATCACAATTCACAATGCCCAGTTGAGCAAATTTGAACATTTTGCGAGAAAAAAATGTGGGAGATGCATTTTGAATGCTTTTGCTTTTTGAAAAAAAAAGAGAAATGCAACAAAGATGCAATGAACTTGTAAATGCGAGAAAACCAATACGATTGAGCTTCGAATGATGGGCTGTACCTTGAAAAGTATTCAAGTTGGAGAAAAGATGAAGAGAGTTTCAGAAATGGCAAAGTTGGCAAATCATGAACATGAAATGAAAAAAAAAAAAACATTTTCATATTTTTGCAAAAAAAAAAACGGTTTACCACCCCCTTAACACGTTGCAGTGGGGTGATTCAAAATAGACCATCTGATGCAAAATAGGTACTCCAAAAGGGAGATAAATAAAAATTGATCTGAATGGCACAAGTGTACCCATGGTACCATGACAGAATGGATCCTTGGATCTTGGCTTTGATTCATGCATTGTGCTTCCAATCGATATTGTTGAGCCCCACAGTCTGAAGGGATGAAAAATAACTGAAATGAGGTTCTGATATTGTTGGGCCCCACAACCTGAAGGGCTAAAAATAATTGGAATGAGGTTCTTACATTGTTGGGGCCCACAGCATGAAGGGATGAAAAATAACAGGACAGAGGTTCAACAACTATGTAAAACCTTTAACAGTAAAGGCAAATTAGACCACAACTTCCAAAGTGAGAATAAATAGGTAACCAATGCCATGAACCAACATGATGCGAGAAACTAAGTCCCAGTTTCAATCGGTAATCAAAGGTGAAAATAATCACGAACATGATTCTTAAGTTCAACTAGTTCGACAAGACACGTCAAATAAACTTAATTTTTGTGTAGAAATAAGCAGGAAGATAAACATCTGTGATTAGAGGATTATCAAATGAAAGACCAGTAGATTAAAAGAAAGAAACTATTCATTGTGCAACGCATTTGTCTGTCAACGAAGCGAAGTTATCCATAGCAGTTGAGAAAAGTAAACTTCTTTGGGAGCTACGGAATTCCAATTTAGGAGACAGGACACCCTATAAGAAACCGATGTAGGTGACTGCCTATTTCTAATGGACCATTCAATTTTAACTAAAACCCACTGACAATGTCCATTTATTCTATGATCTAATAGCGGTGAAGTTTCAAATAGTAACTTCATCGGCAGAAAAACTGCATCGATTATTTGCCTCGACAGACACCTCAAATCCAAAACCACACAAAAATTAGAAATACATTCTGTTGCAAATCCAGCAAAATTCAAAATCTGGTCGAAACTGCAGCCAGTCACCAGAGTTATGTCATCAACTTGGCTGCCATTTTGTAATCCATTTGGACAACCAAGCCACAGTCAGCCTGAAGACTTTCATTTGGAATGGCAATGATTTGAATGGACTACCATCCAGCTCAGTATCTGTTTGTCTTCGGCAGACCAGGGTGTACAATGGTGACACAATTAGATCCTTTACCCAAATATGTGTTTCCCCATTGACTTGTTACCTCCGTTGTTAGAGAAGAAATAAAAGTGCCACATTGAAACAAATTTTAAAATGGAAAACTCTCATTTGGAAAAATGGAAAACTCTCAAAGTCTGCACTTTTCCAGAAAACAGACATTTTGATTTCAGGAAGTAGGATGGCATCAGCACAAGCGGTGTTAATTTCCAACTTTCCTGGCCCCATTGGGTACGTCAGCTTATTTTGGTCTTCATGCTGGTGATTCAAAATCAAAATGGGAAAAAGCGAAGACAACTTACCCAGGTGCCACAGGACTATTCTCAGCACCTGATGCACACCTAAAACAATGAAAGACCAACTTATCTACTTTCTTCATCAAAAAGGAAATGGTTATGCATATTTAAAAGAAAGCCATGATTGAAGCTGCCCAGATGAAGAAGTGGCCAAAAACAACAGGCCGAAAAAATCAACTGCACAACATTGCTTTTCAAAGAAAACAGATACATAACTGATGGAGAGAAGAGGAAAAGAAATCTCGATACCCTTTTATTCTTTTTGCCGTGGTGGGGTGGGTGGTAATCATATCCCACAGTGTTCCCATCTGAAAATGCAATTTGTGGAATGATGGAGATAAATGCTTGATCGGCACCGAGTACGAGTTGTCCTCCATTTGTTCCGCATTTTTGTCAATGCCAAAATGGTGTAAAATCTGAGGTTCAAACAATGTCTAGACGACGAGACCTGTGAGATATAATTGCACACCCTGTAACCGTACAAAATTTAAATAACTGTACTCAATTTTGAATCTAATTATTGGTGGTGCAGGTAGGTAACCATTTGCACAAACACTTTGTGATATAATTCACAGGTAACAGAAAGAACAAGACAACTAAAACGAATCCCGCAAACCAGGTATCTTCTGAACAGTGGTTCTCAAACTTGTGATTGCATGAAAAGTGCCTGTTCAACAGAAGACCCATCAATAGATAGAGATGATGGTCATTGAAGGGTACCTACCCAATAATCGGAGCATTGAGGAATACCCCAATGGTGCCAAAAGCTTAATCCCATCAATTATTAACAAGGAAAGAAGACATGCCACGCACAACATGAAATAACTTTCAACTTTCCGAAATGGTGGCCAAGGTGAGTAAATATCAAAAGGCAAAGCCCACAATTACGCCAAAATACGCGTCACATCTTTCTAAAATTTTGGTGACCTGCGAAGTTTGAGAACCCCCATTCTGCTCAGGCAATAAAAGAGCCGAATCTGGCGATCAATATTCTACAAATTTTCACAACTTTGGTGCCTACTACTAAAGGAAGAAAGGAAAGAGCAACCTAACATACCATTTAACATCCTCAATACATAACAACTTCGTTCAAACAACAACATAACTACAAAAATAATTTATTCACGTCGATTGAATGGAATATTGCAGTAACGGAGTCCCGAAAATTCCCATCGCACTGCCTTCGATTTCTGGGCTTGTTCGAGGCCCAAAACCAAAGCACACGATCCCATTTGTACAAACTTCACACTCCTGCAATTTCCGAAAGCACTATGTACATTAACTTTTTTTGCATAAAACCTGGCATTTCTGGCATCAAAATATACAGCAGCGTCCAGAGCAGCATGAAGATCGGCCTCCTTTGTGTTTCAGCCTTTGATCTAAAAGTGGTAGGAAAGTAGATAGAACAAGACCAAAAATACAGGCTTGGTGTGCACCCCAAATGACATTTTAAAGATTTTGTAAAGAAAATGACCAAGGATAAGCAATCACTATCTGCCAATAAAGAACATATCTATCACTTCACTGGAAACCTGGAAAGTGAGCAAGCCACATTAAGCTAGGTACAGGTTACAACTCGACATGTGGACGTGGAGGAAACCAAGTTTGCATCGACTCAAAAGATGGACAGCAAGCAGTTGGTTGACAACCGAGGTTTTGTTAGCTCTAATTACGAAGGGAAGTCAAAAAGCTTTGTCCCTGACCTAGTTCCAGTAGGTGTAGGCAATTAATATTTTGGGTGTAGGTGAACTATACCTTTAAATGATTGTTTGTTCCTCTCAATTCCTTTGCTCTAGCTTTTGTAGTTGAGTAGCAATCTAAATTTAACTGACTGTAGTCCAGCTCAAATTAGGTCAGGGACAAAACTTTTTGACTTACCTTCGTAAGTGCGAAAAAGGCACAAATCATGTCCATGAACTCCACATGTAAACAGGAATTCAGAACTGTTACCCAACTGGGTAAAAAATCAACGGTGAAGTAAATTGGATACCAGAAATTTCACCTACCTAATTAAAATGCAGTTAAGCCAAGAAAGGCTATTTGCAACAAGTCCATGCACTCATGGGAATAAGCCCAGACAGTCCTTACTGTAGAAAACCAAACCAATAAACAAAAGGACAGAAAAGAAACATCTTTTTCAGTTTCGGAATAGCACACCTGTGATAATCAGGGTGCGACTTACAAGGGGATACGAGGTACCTATGTGCATTTCAACAGATAGGCCTAAATACCCTTTCCCCTCCCAGTTTATAATTTTCCACAATCTGTGCACTGGTTACATGTTAGCATCACAACTTTTTAACCAAATCTTCTGAGAAATGATATAAGACACACGATACTTGTACACATTCCCACAAAAAACTAAAATTGGCATTATGTTCTATACCTACACCGCAATTTTTCAAGTTACTTTTTTCAAGAAATCATGGACAGTTGCCTCTGTGCACCATTGTTGCTGCACACTAATTGCTGACATGTATAAGATGGATCAGGCCCAGAATTGCACCGAAATTGTGTTCCTATGTGCAAGTCCATTCTTTTCGTAGCTCTTCCATTATTGTGAATGCATCAAATGTGGAATTAACTGCCAAGCCATGGCTAAGTTGCAATGACAAGCTTTGAAAATACCTTGACCATTTTGACCCGAAAAGTTTAGAGTTTTGTTCGCAAAAACGAAGCATGAAATATGAACAGCAGTGAAGCACAGATGTAGGTACCTACCTTGTGAGTTTGGTTCCGGCAATGTTTCCCTTGGCACCAAGTGCATGACGGTCGTTTTTCCCATTTGCAGACCTAATGCACCCAAGGTAACATTGCTGTGAAGGAACCGTCCTTGGTAAATTAGCCTCAGGATATCTGCTTTGGCCACAGCCTCGTCGCTCCATTCTAAGGTGAAATATTAGACAATAATTATAAAAAAATATGAAATATTAGACAATTATAAAAATATGCCAGTTGGGCCAATAAAACGAGATGTTTTTTACATTCCAGAGTTTAGTGGGATATTGTTGGTAGGAAAGTGCAAAGCCTATTGAATTTCAGCATAAAGGTGAGCGCGAGCCAAAAGTTGCGTTAGCAAGCACCGATGGGATAGGCTGGCTCAAAGTGGTGAATGCACCTCTGCGGTTTGTCGCCAGTCAGTCGTCAAGTTTTCGTGTGCGCTGCGTGCAAAGTAAAACCTTGATTGTGTGTGGAATGTGTACGCCATGAACAGGAGCCTCTGAACAGAGCAGCGGGTGTTCGTGTCAGCGAAATGGTGGGAAACTGCCAAGAACACGCACTTTACGCATGTTGCCTTCCCGGACAAGTTTCCATGAGTCCAGCCACCAATGAGGCGAGCCATCCACAACCTAGCCTGCAGTATCCACGAAACAGGAGTGTAGTGTGGTCAACTTCACCAATTCCATTTCTATCATAATTTCGAAGTTTTACCTGTGGAAAGTTTAGACTTGTTATAGACCCTAGAATCGTGCATTTTTTAGCTTCAATCCACAAGTGCCACGAAAATCCATTACTTCACACCACCAAACAGAATTGTGCGAGAAAAACCCATCCACTAACGTGACTTCACATTTCTCACGAGCTGGCCTTGGATTTTTGGAGGCACCAGTGGAAATCAATGCCTGTGCCGAGCCATCCGCACTTTAGTCACTGAATGGTGGCAGTTGTGCAATAGGTACATTCACATTCAATTTTGCGTAATGAAGAACGACGGCAAGAATGCAATAGAACTGCATGATTTCGTAAAGAAGGACAGAAAATAAATCACCCACGAAATTTCTGAACTCAGCATGCTAACGCAGTTGGAAAAAACTTTTGAGCAAAAGGAACAAATAGGTGAAATGTGTATCATCTGCTAACCTTCAGGCCAATTCCTGAATATGTGCTGAGCAATTTCACCGGCTGAATCATATGAACTGAACAGGAATTCTTTGGTCCTTCCAGAAACCAATATCAGCTTGAGGTTGACCTGAGATGAAAAACAGTTAAAATTAAAGTACCTATGCATCAGAAAGCATTGAGTGGAGGTGACTCTGGTGGGATGGTGAGCTCCACTTACTGGTAGGTATTTATTGTTCAGATGATAGCGATTAGAGAGCCAAACCTTTTCCACCAAAAAAGCAGAAAAATAATAACAAGAGACAACAGAAGGTACCCACCTGCCAACCTTCTGCTTCTCTTCCCTTTCGTTTCACCCACTTTAACTTTCAGCAAATCAACCAAAATCCAGACTACCTATCACAAGTGGGCACCACATACTTGGGTGTATGAATTTACAGTTGATTGACGACTGAGACTGACCACGCCCTGTGAGGCATAGAAAGAGTGTTTTGTTCCACGTGTTTTCAAAATGTTGCAAACCCAAGCAGTTGTCACCACAATCTTCACAGTCCATCCCCCCACATCACAATTAACTCCACATCACAATTAAAATTCCTATGCCGTTGCATCTGGCCTGTGGGGTGTTCAATATAATGAGGACTAACTGTCAACCATTGTTCGAATTGTCCTTTTCCGAGGACAGGGGCACCACCATCCTGGAATGTGAAAAAGACTCAACCACAGGCCTGGTGGAAAAGAAAATGTTGAACTCGTCCCATTAAAATGAAAATGACTCAACTCATCTCTTTAAATCGAGACTTACCTACTCAAGTTTCTAACCCCAGAATCGAGTTTTGATGGAATTTTGAAATCACCATTTAATTTGGTAGGTACCTACCTGGGTACCTGAAGTTTTTATGCAAAATAGAGTTTAGGTGGAATTTTGAAAATCGCCATTTGATTGCTACATTCTAAACCGTTAATGCAGTCATTAAACCTACCTACTAGGTCTGTTTACAGGAAAAGGGCAACTGCTTATAAGTTTACAGTACTGATTTCCATTGCCAAAATAGATAAATTTTACTTTTACAACCCATGCCCAAAGGGGATAGGTAACTAAGTCACAAATGAACATAAGGTAAGTATCAAATAGCATAAAAACCGATGTTGGAAGAAAAATTACAGAAACATACCTTATCCTTTGGAATTTTAGATGCCATAACGATGGCAAAATGATGATGACCTGCACCAGGCAGCCAACTATAGATTGTCAGTAGAAGAATACCAACAAATGGTAAATATGGTATCGGAGTCAACTCCGTCATGCAGTTGCGCAGAAGCCCATGACTGGTTCAGGTGCTGCAAATGTTGCCATGAAAATCATTCACACATGAAGATGCTTGAACATGTGCAGCTGTTTACCAGTAGGTAGTTAATGCAAATGCCGGATCCTGAATGCTGAAATGTGACTGTTGTTTGATTTTTGTCACCAAGAAAATGCAGCTTCGTAAATAAAACCACTCATCTTTGTACTAGAATGGTAGGCTAGATGAAGATGCACTGAATACTAGCTCCAAAACTTGAATGTGATACGATTGTTAAATGTTGATAACATTGCACAAACCAAATATGTGTCTAAAAATTGACAAGGAAAATTATGAAAATCAATAGGTATTTTACGTTCACTAAATAGATTTCATGATACATTGTCAAATAAAAAAGCAGAGGTAGGATGTCAAATGAAAGAGCAGAGCACACCAAAATCTACCTGCATTCAATCTGATCATGTGTGAGTACTGATGCACGGAACACTGCGAGGTTGGTTTTCTCTACGCATTACGTCTTTCCCCTTTTTGGTACCTACTGATAATTCTTCACATGTGGGTTGAAATTCTGTTCAATGCTAACAAAACGTCCTTTTGTCCGGAAATTTGAATTTTTGAAACGTGAAATTAAAAAATGTAGAAAAAAATTTGCAGTTTGACCTAACTTTGTATTTATGCCATCAAATGAACTGCAAATTATTGTCAGTTGACAGGAAATTGGAGCAAGAGTTACCTACTAAAAGCAATAATGGGAGATTGCTTTTACCGTTGATACCGTTGCTTTTATGAATGTATCTACTTCTGGCCTTGCAAGTTTGACACTCGGAACATCTGCTGTTAGGTAGGTACCTGGATTTCCAGTGACTTGTGGTTATATTGCCAGTTTTAGGCAGGCACTAACGATGTCCATCACTGCCTTTTAAACCATTCCCTGGTGGTCTTTATTGGGCACCGTTTTCGCTTATTAAAAATGCGAAGTGTCTAAGATTTGAGAACAATGCAGTTCCACCTTTTTGCTAGTTTGGCACTTTGGTACGAGTAGTGCTTGCATTTGGCAAACCCTGCATACAAATCCATCTCAATATACATTCACATGACATTGAATGAAAGTATGACCAAACCCTCTTGACATCACCAACACAACATCACACTTCCTGGGTGGTTCACATAACAGTGCGTGAATGAAACCTTAAGTTTCTATTCTTGAAAGTCACTGCCGGGAACCCCAACTTCAACTTTAAGACCGAGATGCCAGTCTTTGCCTTGAGGCGCATTACAATGACAACATGTTTGACGACGTTAATGTCGTCTGGTGTAGGAAGTCAAATAAACCAAAAGATGTTATTCGGCACCAACCTTGCCTCACTGACTGATGAGTGCCCCAGTGGGGCAAGGTTGGTACCAAATAACATCTTTTGGTTTATTTCACTTCCCACACCAGACGACATTAACGTCGTCAAACATTTTGTCATACATTCACATGTTCACCTTCAGAGCTCTCCCTCCAGTTCAATCTGTGACTTTCAACTGTCACAACCGAGCACATAGTCCGCAGACAATTGAATAAAATCCAATGTCAACGAACTGACACAAATAAATTAATCAGAGCACAAGAGGACATATTGGGACGTTTATGATGTTGCGATATGAGATGGACAACACATCAGCCAAAAGAATGACAGGTTAATGCAACCAAGTACGGCAGAGGAAGCCTGCTGATGACATGTATGGACAAAGAACATTTGGCTGACATTTTCGAGCGAGCCAAGGCAACCTACCATTGTAGCAAAGACTGCATTTTTGGTGGATCATTGAGGACCCTTGTGGACCGGGGCTAACTCGATTCCAATTCCGGAAATCGATTCCGATTCCTGGTGAATCGATCTCGATTCCGACTCCAGAGAATCGCACACCTAGAGGTATGCTTTTCACCAATGTGGGATGGGATTGCAACAAAATGGCAATTTATGCCACAAAACAGCAATCGCACACCCGGGGGTGTTTTGAGATAGGTACCTAACAACTGGATATTTCGATTCCGATACCAAGTCTCGATTCCGATTCCGGGACTATCTCAATTCCGATTCCAAAACTGGATTCCGATTCTGCACACCCCTGACGTATCTGGTGGTTCAGCACTTTTCAGCAGGTCCACTGGTGGTTCAGCAACTTTTCAGCAGGTCCACTGGTGGTTCAGCAACTTTCCAGCAGGCGGTTCAGAAGGTCCACTGACAGTCGCTTTTTAGCAGGTCTTCTGGTCATTCAGCAGCTTTTCTGCAGGTCTACTGGTGGTTCAGCAACTTTTCAGCAGGTCCACTAGTTGGTTCAGCAACTTTCCAGCGGTGTGACTAAAACGCTGAACCTGCTTGTCTTGCTGGAAAACCTGCTTGTCCCGCTGGTAATGGTCAAATGGGATAGGTTAGAGTTAGGTTATCCTAACGTAAACTAACCTAACCCTAACCTAACAATTCAAGACCTTAACAGCAGGACAAGCAGGTTCAGCGTTTTAGTCAGTTCCTTTTCCACTTTTTCCTGCAGGCAGTTCAGAAGGTCTACTGGTGGTTCAGCAGCTTTCAGCAGGTCTACTGGTGGTTCAGCAGGTCGACTGGTGGTTCAGCAACTTTTCAACAGGTCCACTGGTGGTTAAGCAACTTTTCAGCAGGTCCACTGGTGGTTAAGCAACTTTTCAGCAGGTCCACTGGTGGTTCAGCAACTTTCCAGCAGAGAATTCAGCCGTTTTCCAGCGGTTCAGCAAAATTAATTATTTTCAGCGTTTCTGCCATTTTCAGCAATTCAGCAGTTCAGCGTGTTCGTCGCACCCATTGATGATTGCCCACCTACGAGGGCCATCCCAAAAGTCTTAAGTATTGCTCCTCATTTTCCAGAAATGCAAATAAAATGAAATGAACTCGGTTGGTCACGAAAGGCCTACCCATTCACTTCTCAAAGTTGTTGCAACTGTGGTCGAGACATGCCTGCCAGCGGTGGGGCAGCGGCATGACAACATCACTGTCACCAGCCTTGGCCAGGGCCTTTTGGGATGCTGTCACTGCATCATTGATCCCATATTCTGACTTGAATCGGCATCCCCTCATAGGCTCTTTCATCTTGGCGAACAGGAAGAAGTCCAGTGATGACAAATTATGAGAATTGGAAGAATTCAACAAGGTGTCCCACTCCCACAGGTCCAGAAGCTGAAAGATCGCTTTCGTCCTGCGAACCGGTGCATTCTCGTGCAGACGGATGATTCCCTCTTCGAGGAGCCCTGGTCTCTTCTCCCTGATAACAGGTCGGAGTTTCTCCTGCAGGACCATCTTGCAGGATTCGCCATTCACAGTGGTGACTGGTGCCCAATGGAACAGGGTGATCCACCAAAATTCACTGCCAGTCGAAGAAAGTGATGTGCATGACCTTCTGCTTTCTGACTGCTTTGCATGGTTTCAAGTCCCTAATTTTTCAAGCCCCTCTCTACCACCCTCAAAATTCTCCTTTCCACCTTCCAACTGTGCCATATAATGGTGAACATTGGCCTAAAGTCTCCTACAAAGTTCGGTGAATTTCGGCCAGAGAATGGTTCGACAGTGTGAAAAATTTGATGACTGCCCAAATCACTTTTTTGACGAAATTTCAACAACTTCTGGCCACGGCTGTTGACATAACTTCACAAAATAGAGCACTCTGCCTACAAAAGTAGTCCGAACTTCATATAAATTGGCAGTATGTATGCCAAGGGATAGTACTAGATTGCATACAAATATCATGCACATTGGTTAACGTGTTCTCATGGTATGCTGTAATACTTAAAACTTTTGGGATGGCCTACGTACCTATTTGGCATGAGAGCCTGTTTAAAACAATGTCTGATACCTAAAAATGCCGGGAAAAAAGAATAATCCCCCCCAAGTGGGAGAAGCCTTAACCTGACCTAACACCCTATTTACACTGGGTTTTTGATTGTAATCTATTTTGTGATCGTAATAAAAAATGATTGGTGTAAACTGGTTTTTGTTTTGATGACAATCTGCGATTTTTCTATTATAATCAATCAAAAATTTTGATTGCAATCAATTCGGCCAGTGTAAATGGATTAGGTAGGTGGGTCTGAAACCCAATCCAATCAGTTGATTACAATCACTCAGGAAATTTACAACCTGTTTTGTTTCCTTCGGCAGACATTTGCTTATTTTTCTTAATTTTTTACACAATTATTAGTAAATGCTAATGAGGCCAAAAATAAATCAAACATGAAAATGCATGTCTCAATGTGTTGCAGCTTGTCAATTATCAACTATCTATTTACATGCACAAAGAGGTTAACCATATATCCAATCTTGGTTTGCTTGATGTGACAATCCCTGTTCATAGATATGGCACCAGGTCTCATGATTTTACACTTGTGCCGGTCACTGATGGAGCGCGTACTTCGTATGGCCTGTATGCATTTCCAGTTTTTGCAGTTAAAATATGGAATGAGCTTCCGCTCAACATCAGAACAGTTACCTCCCTCCAAAAGTTTAAAGGTTTATTGCGTAGGCATCTTATCTCCCAAAAAAAGTGACTAGGTAGCAGGTTAGGATAGGTTGTGGAATCATTAGGTAGGTAATGAGTAGGCAGTCTATGATTCAAGAATGAAGGTATACCTTTCTGGTCAGTCCTCATCACCACTTTGTGCATGTCTCTCTTACGGGAGTCATTCTGACTCTTATGCATCATCTTCTCTGGAATTGTGATTTCAATATTAATTGTGAATTCAACATTGTTGTTAACGTTATACGAAAACGAAAACAATAATGTTTTCTTCCTTCTTACTGTGTTCATTTTGTTGTTCTTTTTACTTCCCATGTGCACCAGGTGATGATCCATCCGGATGTCCGTGAGCATTTTTTCCCATCTAGGGCTTGAAACTGCTAAATTTAAATTGAATCCTTTTTGGGAAAAAGGGCATATTTCCACTTTTTCCCGGATATGAGTTCGATGTCAGCCATGATCTGTGTGCTTCCCAGTAACGCTTCAGGTTAAAACGGCAAATGTTTGCTAACTCCAAATGGATCTATAGAGAGTGCGAAACAAACATTTCTTCGAAAATGAGAACATAAATGCATGAATTCTGCCGTTGTTTCTAGAAACGTATGGAAACATAAAATGGAAATATGCCCTTTTTCCCAAAAAGGATTCAATTGTTATTTCGAAATGTGTGCCACTGAATGTGTGCTTCACCATATCTGTTGTTCCGACTTTGTGATGCTGTGCTCAGGGTTGTTCGTTTAAAACATTCTGTTTAAAACAATCTGTTTTAAACACGTTTTAAACAACCACGACTTGTTTAAAACAGTTTGTTTAAAACAAAATCGTGTTTTAAATGTGTTTTATTCATGTTCAAAACAACTGCAACTTGTTTGAAATGGTTCGTTTAAAACAATCCGCTAAAACAAAAAAAATGCTTTTTGCTTATTTACTCAATTTTCAACGTTTTTCGGTTATTGTTGTCAATAAAACCATTATTGTTGCCTTTTTCAAGTACCATTGCCATTAAATTATTGCAAAATTAGCCTTGGCAGCTTTTGGAACACGTTTAAAACTGTTTAAAACACGTTTAAAACACGTTTTAAGCAACACCAAAAAACAGATGGAGAAAAAAACGTTTAAAACAAAAAAAAAACATGTTTTAAACGTTTAAAACATGTTTAAAAAAAACACGTTTTTTCCAACCCTGGCTGTGCTTGATTCTCATCACGGGTTGCTGGCATCCGACTGTGCAATTTATCTCAACCGTGTGAACAAATCCATCGGCGGGACAACACGTGGAGTAGAGCATCTGGTAAGTCCTTCCAAAAGAAAGAAAAATCGCGAATTTTCCTGAGTGGTGTCAGTATTAGGGCACTTCACCCGATATGATGAACCTCGCTGTTCAAAATTGATGATTGCCTTAATGGCATGAAAACCTGTCGAACAGAGAAAATCTGATTCCGATACCGACCAGCCACCGTGATGTGTGAACATTTTACTGAGAGCTGAAAGCCTGAACTGAGAACGCCTGTCAGAGTGTTGGCCAATTCAGAGAGGAAAGCATTGAAGAGATGCTCGACGGCTCGAGCATTGAAGATACGCTTTTAATTTGGGCAAGCACCTGATTATTGGTCGAAATTCTGGCCATTTGTTTGGAATTGAGAAATTCGCTCCTGAAATGGACCGCTTGAGTCCTTCCAAAAAGCGGAAATCGCGGAATTTTCGAACTGAGGCTGCAGTGCAAATTTGAAGAACAAACTTCCAATTCCAACCCAAACTGCCCTGATCTGCTCTGTGCTCTGTTTGAGTGCTGTTCTGTCGTCTGCAGAACCGTTTTTTGATTTGTGTGGATTGCTTTGCTCCTGTGGGTTCCTTCTAAAACGTGGAAATAGCGGACTGAGGCTGCAGTGCGAATCAAAATCCCTAAACATCCAAACCAAACCACCACAATGTAATCTAACCCAACCTCACCTAACCTAACCCAATCAAACCTAACTCAACCCAACCTAACCCAACCTGTGGTTACGCGATATTCGCTTGTCCCGTGGACGGGATGGCAGAGAGGTTTGGTGCAAGAATGCTCGATTGGGGCCCTGTTTTCGCAAGAAAGAAAATTTTGGGTCCTTCTAAAAAGCGGAAATCGCGGAATTTGCGGACTGAGGCTGCAACGCGAATCTTAGCCCCCAAACCTCCATTCCAAACGAACACAATCAAATCTGACCCAATCCCAATCAAACCTGACTCTCATCCCGAAATTTTGTTTTCTAACCTAAAGCTGGGTACCTGAATCTGACCAAACCCTGTCCCCTCTCTCGGAAAAACAATGCTCGGTGGGGGCCCCGGCCTGCCATCTAAAGTCGCGGCAGGGTTTTAAACTGGCGTCACGCTCCTGTACTTTCTGCCAGAAAACTGTCTTGTGGAACCTTGGAGTTTGTTTAGTTGTTTGTTTAGATGTTGATTTCGTTAAAGCGACGTTTGACAAAGTTTCCATTCCAATTTTGATCTCCAAGCTTGCCATCCTGGGTTTTCCTGAAAATCTTTTTAACTGGGTGTGCAATGTTGTGTCAGATAGGCATTTCAAAGTTTCTCTCATGGGTCATGTGTCTGAACCAAGTAAAATTCTCAGTGGTGTCCCTCAAGGCTCTGTTTGTGGCCCGTTACTTTTTCTGATATACATATGACCTTCACTTGAGTCTGAAGTCCACTGTGAGGCTTTTTGCAGATGACGTTCTGCAAAGGTGGTGTAAAATGAATGTGATGCAGGTGATGACCTTCAGAACAAGGAAGTCACCTGTTACACTTGATTATATGTACAATGATTCCTCTCTTTCCTGGCCAGACTGTGTGAAACGTTGGTTTGCACCTCACCGAAAACATTTCCTGGGGAATGGACGTTGATGATGTCGTGCGTCGCCCGTCGGGCATGCACTCAGCTCAGTTTTCCAATCCGGAATTACTCTGCATCTGGCAGAAAAGTTAAAACCATACTCTATTTCTCAACCGTTAGATAAATTGTTGAATATGCAAGTGCTGTCTGGGACCCCTATCAACTTTCCCGAATTGATCAGTTGGATGCCATTCAACGCAAGGGTGCACGATTTGTCTTGGGTAGATTGGATTGGCATGAGAGTGTTTCTGAAATAATTTCTGAATTGGGATGGGACTCCTTGGAGCACCGAAGACAGCTGCATTGCCTCTCAGTTTTCCACTCGATCCTAAACAAAATTGGTGTGTGGGCAGATTGTGCATGGGAAATAGTGCCTGTTTTGAATTCACTTCGTTCCAGTTATGTTTCCTCCTTTCAAATACCTGTTACATCAAGGTATGTTGAGCATATCTCTCCATTTGTTGGGACTTTGTTTCTCTGGAATCGATAAAAATTTCCAAATGATGTTACCTCTTTGTCCCTTGTTAAATTCCAGGAGCTTGCTGGACAAGCCCTTAAACTTGAACATTCAGCTCGCTGAGTGTCATCCCCCCTGAGCTTTTCTCCCCACGTCAACTCTTTCCTAAGCCATTAAAACTAGACACACGCAGGCAATAAACTGAACATTGTTAGGGCGAGGTGAGGTTCTCAATACGCCCTTCTGAATTTTTCTCTTAAATGGCCACACATTCAAAATCTAATTGGTTCTTTTTTCTCTCTTTTCCTTCTTTGCACTGTTTCTGGTTTTTTTACGGCTTTTGCTTTTTGTCCCCGGCCATTGTGTTGTGGCTGGGACAAAAAGCCATTCCACATTATCCACCACTGATGCCAGGGCCGGTTTCAGCAAAATATTTTGTGTAGGCAGGAAATTGCTGGCGATTTCAATCTTCCAGATTTGA